>ML242448.1:16533-127879 GCA_005239495.1 Nicotiana undulata | reverse complement strand
CCGGTATTCCACGTGTCTATGCTTCGGAAATATCATGGTGACCCGTCCCACGTGTTAGATTTCGGCTCTATCCAATTGGACAAAGACTTGACTTATGAGGAGGAGCCAGTAGCCATTTTAGACCGGCATGTTCGTCAGTTGAGGTATAAGAGTTATCCTTCAGTTCGAGTGCAGTGGAGAGGCCAGCCCGTTGAGGCAGCAGAGCAAATATCACACTTGTTTGAAAATTTAGGTAATCTTCTATGTCCGTTCGAGGACGAACGTTTGTTTTAGAGGTGGATATTGTGATGACCCAAGGGGTCATTTTATGAATTTAGACTCCGTTCTAGGCTTATTAGGCATAAAAAGATTAATTTTAACTACCTCAATTTGCGTTCGCAGTATGTGAAACTGGAAAGCTTTTATGTGAAAATATAAGAAATAATAATTTTTAGAATTAAAAATTTGGTTTTAGTTGACTTGAGTCAATATTTTGAGTGAACGGACTCGGATCTGTGTTTCGACAATCCCGGGAGGTCCGCAGTAAAATATGGGACTTGGGCGTATACCCATAATTGAATTTCGAGGTCCCAAGCCTTAGAAATCAATTTTTGAAAGAAATTATTTTGCTGAACTATTAATGAAATAAAGAAATGAATTATCGTTTGAAACCGTTGGTATCAGGCACGTATTTTGGTTCCGGAGCTCGATACAGGTTTGTTATGATATTTAAGACTTGTCTGCGAAATTTGGTGAGAATCGAAATTTATTTGACGTGATTCGGACGTCCGGTTGATAAATAGTGAACTATAAGTGTTCTTGAGAAAAATAATGAGTTTTGAGGTTTACTTCATAGTTTTACATGTTATTTTCATGACTTTATCGCACGAGAAAGTCAGTATGATACCTTTAGACTTGCGTGCATGTTTGGTTTAGAGCCCCGAGGGCTCGGGTGAGCTTCAAATAAGTTTGGGTTGTGTTGCGCTCGTTCTTTCTTATGCTTCGACGTCGTTTCTTCAAGCATAAATGATATCATATTGAACAAATGAGCTTCGATTTCTGTGTTGAATGAAGTATTAGATCGTATCGTAATTACGGACTCGTAGCAAAAAGAATCATCGAATTTGGACATCGTATGAGGATTCTATTGTCATTTTATTAAGGTTGCCAGATTTGTCTGGTTAATTACGTAATTGCCACTGACGGCGTATTAAGAATCTGCATTATTTGCAAATATTAAAACATACATATCTCCTTCATTATAAGGTCAAATTGAGTGATTCAAAAGCCTAACTTGACTAGAATTTCACAAGGAACCCATTGGAGACATAAGTATCGAGTTTCGGGATATTTTAGCATAAGAAATGAGGCAGAATAACTGCAGAAAAATATATATAGAACGGACAGACTTCTTCTTCTTCTTCAAATTTTCGAACCCCACAGCCCTAGGAACGAATTTCTTCACCAAATATTATCCCCAAGTCATAGGTAATCAATTCAAAACTTTACTCTTTCAATTACCCATTGTTTTTTCATCACTTTTAAATAAAAAACTAAGAATTTTCATGGTAACAATTGAGAGTTTGGGTAGAATAAGGGAATTTTGTAAAAAAATTGAATCTTTAGCTCGAATTGAGGTCGGATTTCGGAACTAATTGTATATTTGGATTCGTAGGTGAATGGGTAAATGTAATTTGATCTGAACCCCGAGTTTAGACCAAGCAGGCCCGGGGTCGGGTTTTCACTTTTTTTTTGTAGAAAACTTAGGAAACATTATAATTTTCAACAAAGTTAGTTCCTTTAGCCTTAATTAATGATATTGAGTTAATTATGATTAGATTCGAGCAAGTTAGAGCAAGATTCTAAAGGAAAAGTTGTAATTGAGTAGTGAGTGGCCTGCGAAATCGAGGTAAGTGCTTGGTTTAACCTTGACTTGAGGGAATAGGAATCCCCACTTATTTTCTATGTGAAATGCATGTGTGTGGTGTATATGTGAGGTGATGAGTATTTGTTCTCCACCAAATGGTCTGTTAAACATGATCCCTTCCTCGTGTCCAATTTAATTGATTCCTGTCTTAATTGTTCTATGTTAATTATTATTTCTATGACTACTTGGTCTTATTACTTTGTTGTTAAATAATGTTGTGGTTAGTTTGGAAGAGTATTAGGTGTTTATTCGGTTCCCTTGTGATATAGAAATGTTGAGCAGTTTGCAGTTTGGCATTGTTTTACGATATATATATATATATATATATATATATATATATTCTTGTTGGTTTCATTTTTGTGGTAATATTGATGAGCTTATGAGAAGTATAGTTTTCTGTTTACAAGGTTGAGTTAAAGGTGTTGTGAAAGGCTTGACCTGAATTGTGAAAGTTTCTGATAAATAAATACAAATTAATTGTGATAGGGGCGAAATAGATTGTGATAAGGGTGGATAATTGATTGTGATAAGGGTGAATAAATGATTATGATATAGGTGGATAAAGGATTGTGATACGGGTGAATAATTATGTTTTACTGATTTTCAATTATCAAGATTTGGAAATACTTGTTTTACTCTACGGTTTTTCTCATATTTTGTACATGTGGTTATTTCAAAGTAAAGTTTGGAAATTTAGAAATTTATTCGAGGATTGGTTATAGCTGAGACTTGGAAAAGGTGACTGGGTTATTTTAGATTATTGTTGCAGTTGTTATTATTTACTTGTTTTAAATTTCCTTCTTGCTTTGTTATATATATTATTGTTACAAGTTATATTGTTAATGCCCCGCCGTAGCCTCGTCACTACTTCGTCGAGGTTAGGTTCAGCACTTACTAAGTACATGAGGCCGGTTGTACTGATACTACACTCTGCACTCTTTTGTGCAGATCCAGGTACTAGCTAGCAGTAAAGATTTTTTAGAGCAGCCATCCATTTATTCGAAGACTCGAAGTATATCTGTCGGCGTTCACAGATCCCGAGAGTCTTCTCCTACTTTCATAAACGCTGTTTTATTATATTCAGAACATTACATTATTTCTTTCAGCCCAATATTTGTAGAATTCTTTAGTAGTTCGTGAATTGTGCCACCAGACTCTGGGGTAGTTCTAGATTTATTTATATAATTAGTTCGTGGTTTGTTTTATTCAATTATTTATTATTTTATCTTTGGAAATTATTTATCGATAACCAATAGATTCAGTTTACATTAGATTATTATTTTATTATGTCTAAATGGATAATAAATGCAAAGTAGTTAATCGAATTCTAACATTGGCTTGCCTAGAAAGTGTGGTGTTAGGCGCCATCACGATCCCTAGGATTGGGAATTTGGGCCGTGACAAACTAATTGATTCATGATTCACTCTTATTGCTTAGTTGACTCACATATGACTTACTGAAGATTTTTACCTCTTCTATTGCCATGCTATCCTTTCAGAACTGCTTATCTTTGTTTGAAATTATTATTATCTCTTCTGTAATTGTTTAGCCTTAATTGAGGTCATGATTATCTATATTTGCTTATACTTATATGAATTTGTTGTATCTCTTTCGTAACTGTCCAACCTTAAAAGAAGTTTAGATATCCTATACTTTAGTTGGCTTGTCCTTATTTGGAATTATTTGACTTGTGTTAGCTCCCTTGTTGTTTAACTGTACATTGCGGGCCCGTTGTTACATATTATTTCCTTCCCTGTTGAGATGTTCTTATTATGACTAGAATTTTCTATTGTGGCTACTCCTCTTGAATTTGTTCTTTTGTTTCTTTGAGTTTTAGAATTTATGAGTTGATTTACTTGTCATACTCTGGGAGTTGATTTACTTGTCGTACTCTGGTATTGTACTGTCATTGTTGTTGTTGTACTTGTTTTGGTGATGCACGAGGTTTATGTCGTGCGATTGTTATTGTGATGCACGAGATTTTTGTCGTGCGGTTGTTGTTATATGGTTGCACGAGGTTTCTTCTATGCTATTGTTACTAATGATATTTACACATGCATCCTGACAGGGAGACTATATATATATGGGTTGCGCATGTGGAAACGCAAGATGGGAACATTATTATGCACGTGTGGCGAGACAAGGCGGACACTTACTTTACTATTGCACACGTTGTGAGACAATGTAGGCTGTGTCAGGGATTAATTTGTGACAACATGTGATGGCCTGGGGAATTCTTGTTGTTGATATTTGTGTAGTGGTACACTTACATGTGTGAGCTTTATCTGGTGGAAAGTTGTGGGAAAATATTCTGCGTGATGTCCATCTCTTTTCCTATACTTATTAGCTAGCATAACAATGTTGTACACTTGCATAAGCACACACGTAGTTAAGATTTGTTATCTGTTAAGAGGTTTCCTTGATATTGTTGAGTATAATGCACACCCTCGTTTACTTTCCCTCTATGTGCTAATGACTCTATTTGGCACGTGAGTCGTCAATGCGGTTATAAATTGTAATGAGAGCATAGGATGCCAAGTGTTAGGGTTTAGGAATTTGGACCCGTGAGTTGGGAGTATTCTGAGGTTCGGTACCTAGTGGAGGTTGTTGGCTAAAACCTGGTGTGAAAGCGGTCATTTTGTTGAGTTGTTATTTGCCTTCCATTTATTTGTGGTCACCAAATTTAAACTGGGTTTCTATCCATCTACTGTGTCATTATCATGGTGTTCCGATGTTAGTTGTTATTTTTCTTTCTTACTGCAATTACCATAGTATTTTTCATTATACGCAATCGTTACATAGATATCGTACTCTGTTGTCTCTATCCTTATACTTGTTCAGGTTATTTAGTCCAGTAGGCGTATTGATTGTTCCTGGTCACTACTCCATTGAGGTTAGTCTTGATACTTGCTCGGTACCGCCGTGGTGTACTCATACTACACCTCTACACATGTTTTGTGCAGATCCAGATATTTTGAAGTCAATCGATTATTAGTTAGTTGTGCCATTTGCTGTGGAGTCTCAAGGTAAACCTATTGCTGCATTCGCAGGCTTCAGAATCACCTTCTGATTTGGTATTTACATTGTTTACCTTATTTAAAACAGTTGTATTTAGAATTTTGTAGTAAACTCTGTAGAGCTTATGACTTGTACTACCAGTTTTGGAATTGTAAATTTTTTGGAGATTTTCTATTTCAAAATTTGTTAGATGTTGTAAATTGGGCCGTGACATACTCGGTGAATGCGTTATCTGAAACTCATTTACTTTTGTTATTAGAAATTAAAGTGTCGGATGAACATGTAATTAAGTAGGTATAAGAAGTAAATGATGAAATGTCTTATACGTACGTACTTAGGTCTTTTGCCACAAAATATTGTCTGTAAGTTGGAATTGATGGAGTTATAGCTGCTGGGGTCAATGGCTACGACTGATTTCTTGTAACGACCCGATCGGTCGTTTTGAGAGTTTAGCCTCGTTTCCCCTATTTCTGCTTTATTATGTGTTGTTCAGCTCTTTTATGTTGTGTTGGGATGGTTGGTTCGGATCCGGAGTGATTGTGGAGAGAAATGAGACACTTAGTCTCTTAAGTTGGCTTTATAGTTAGAAAAGTCAACCGGAAGTTGACTTATACGTAAATGAGCCCCGAATGTGGTTTTTATGGCTTGGATAAATTTTTTAGGTGATTTGGGACTTAGGAGTGTGTTTAGAATGTTTTTTCGGAGGTCCGGAGTAGAATTAGGCTTGAATTGGCGAAATTGAGTTTTTGGCGCTTTCTGGTCGGTAGTGAAAATTTAGCTATCGGGGTCGGAATGGAATTTCCAAAGTTGGAGCAGGTCCGTAGTGCAATTTACGACTTGTGTGCAAAATCTGAGGTCAATCGGACGTGATTTGATAGGTTTCGACATCAAATGTAGAAGTTTGAAGTTTTAAAGTTCATTAGGCTTGAATTGGGGTGCGATTCATGATTTCGATGTGTTTTGAGCTGATTTGAGGCTTCGAGCAGGTCCGTGTTATGTTATGGGACTTGTTTGTGTGAATTGATGGGGCCCCGGGGGCCTCGGGTGTATTTCGAAGTGGTTTCGGATCATTTCGGGCTGCTTTGCAATAGCTTATGCCGGTGTCTGGTGTTGTTCTTCGCGTTCGCGAGGATCCTCTCGCGTTCGCGAAGAAGGATTTGGCTTCAGGGACTTTGTTCTTCGCGTTCTAAAAGAGATCCTCGCGTTCTCAAAGAAGAAAAATCTCTGTTACGCATGTCTCACTTTTGATGCTCATATCTCACAATCTACAAGGAAATTGAAGATGACCCAAAAGCAAAATTTCTATCCCTATATGTCTAGTTTTTAGAAAAGTAAACCATTTAGCATTTTGATTTGTGTACAAAGAGTTATAGCCAGTAAACTACAAACTGTCCGGGAAGATGAAGAAGACATTTGTGTTGCACAGGGCTGACTCTGGCAACTGTTATCTCAAAATATATAAGGAATTGGAAAATTACCAAAACATGAAAGTTGTAGATCTTGGTGTCTAGTTTCCAAAACACTAAACCATTTATCATTTGTAGCTTTTTACTAAAGGGTATAGATATTATACTACAGGTTGTCTGAGAAGAGTTTGGAAATGGCTTTTGAGAGTTTTTGTTCATCGCGAACGCGATGGGTGGCCCACGAACGCGAAGAAGGAATACTTGGGAAGAATTTAAAGTTCAAAAATGAGGGTTTTGAGTTCATATCACAACTTTTAATTGGGATCTCGGTAGAAGGCGATTTTTGGAGAGATTCTTGCGTCGGTGTTTGGAATAAGTGAATCTTACCTAGTTTTGGTTAATTCCCATGATTATGCCTTTAATTTCATCATTTAATTTGTGATTTGAGGTGGAAATTAGGTGAAAAGTGGAAAAAGGTTTGAAAAATTCTTTTGGGGATTTGAATGGGCATTTGAGGTTGGATTTCGATGAATTTGATAGGGGTAGACTCGTGAGTGAATAAGTATTCTAGTTTTGTGATTTTTATCGAATTTTGAGACATGGGCCCAGGGGTCGGGTTTGGCCAATTTCGGGATTTTTGATGTAATTCGATTATTTTTGAGTGGGTTTTTGTTCCTTTAGCATATATTGGTTATATTAATCTGGTTTTTGTTAGATTCAGAGCAATTAGAGGCCGAGTCAAGAGGCGCAGGCATCGCGGATTAGGATTTTGACCGGTTTGAGATAAGTAATGACTGTAAATCTTGTCCTGAGGGTATGAAACCCCGAACTTCGCATTGTATCACTATTTTGGAGTGGCGCACATACTAAGTGACGAGTGTGTGGCATGCACTGTTGGGGGATTGTGACATGGTACGTCCTGTGGAAACTATTAAGTTGCATTTTTTATTCTTAATCACATGATATTTCATGTTTAAAAGATTATTACTATATTTTGGGCGCAATGCCATATTTGGGCCTCGTGCCAAGTGTTTGACCCCTTGGGGGCTTTTTACTGTTATTCCTCACTGTGTTAACTTATGATTTACACTCAGTCATACTATGTTTAACTGATTTCGAAACTCAGTCTTATTTACGCTATTTTTTTATATAAAATGATATTTTGGGTCGAGTACCCTATTTTACTGATAACCCGAGCTGCTTTTCGAGAGGTTTTTGACTGAGTGAGGCCAAGGGCCTATTTTGTGAGGATATTATGGAATCGGGATGCGCGCCTCAGCATGTTACATTGTTCATATATTTGGGAGGCCGAGAGCCTGAGTGATTATGCCACGAGATGGCCTATTATAGCGCTTGGGCTGTAAGATCCCCTCTGGAGTTTGTACACCCCTAGTGAGTGCAGATACCTACTGAGTGCGAGTGCCGAGTGATGAATGATTGGGAGGCATGAGTGACTGTGAGGTCGCCCGAGGGGCTGGTACTGAGTGATTGTGAGGCATGTTGAGTGACTGATTCTGAGTGATGATATGCCCGAGGGGCGGTTTATGATACATGTGTTTGCCTGAGAGTCTATTTATGAACTCTATCATTCTTATACTGAATTGTTTTGATTTCTATGGAAATTGTGGTAAGGTATAGGAATTTTACTGAAATCGACTTTCAAGTGTTTCAAATTATCGTATCTGTGATTTTGAAAGAAGAATTGTATTTACTGTGAATTGATGACTTGTTTTATGTGTGTCGTAGTTCTCAGACATTATTTACTTTCATTACTAATGAGTTGGCGTACTCACATTACTCCCTGCACCTTGTGTGCAGATTCAGGTGCTAGAGTGGAGTGAGCTTCTTGCTTGTCCAGGGATTTAGGTAGATGCACGCGTCCGCAACCCTACTTTCTCCTTCTTATTTTCTATAGCAGTTGCACTCCCTAGACCTGTTTTGTATTAGAGATATTATGTTGGATTTATGTACTCTCTTTAGATGCTCATGACCCAGTGAGTCTGGGATTTCTGGGCGGTGTTTAGACATTTAGCTTATCATCTTCTAGTTTAAAATGCTTTAACAACATGTTTATGAGATATTATATAAATGATAATTTGAACAAAGGATCATTTTCATGTTCTAAGTATGAATATTCGCTGGCCTAGTATTATGATAGGCGCCATCACGACCAGGTAGTTGTGGGGTCGTGACCAGTTAGTATCAAAGCCTAGGTTACATAGGACTCACTGGTCACGAGCAACTTTTGTAGAGTCTTGCGGATCGGTACGGAGACGTCTGTACCTATCTTCGAGAGGCTGCAGAACCCTTAGGAAAAATCTCACATTCTTGAATTCTTGTCGTGCAAATCCATTTATTTAGCTAAAAGCGTAACTCTTTGAATCCCTTTCATGTATTCGAATGCGCACGTGAGCGCTCGATATCAGTTGTGCATCAACGGCTTGTGATTTCCATGGTGAGGTACGAGATGAGATTTTAGCATGTTGATAATGGGCCAGTCTTGGGGACATGAGGACGAGTTTATTCTGTGGCTTGAGTGCTGAGATTTTGATTGTGTGAGCCGTGCATTTGGGACTTATATGTCCGTTTGTGTCCTTATCGGTGAGGTTTTGTGAATAGATGACTATGTGGCGAGTGTGATTCAATGTTGAGGTGTGTTCAAATTGTTTGATTATGACAAAAGGATTGGCTGGAAATGTGGCAAGAACTATTGAGTGTTTGATTTCTATCTCGAGTTGGCATATGGCTTCGAGTTGTAAGTGTATTGGAAGACCTCTCATGTTGTTTAGTTTTGGAGTGAAGCGGATCTTTCTGTTTTTTTATGAGTTCCTGGTGATGTCTTTTGGGATGACGAATGCCCCAGTAGCATTCATGTATTTGATTAACAATGTATTCCAACTGTATTTATACTCCTTCATTATTGTATTCATCGATATCATCCTGGTGTACTCACGTAGCCAGGAGGAGCATACTCAGCACTTGAGGAGGGTATTATAGATATTAATGGAGAAGCTTTATGCAAAGTTCTCCAAGTGTGAATTTTTGGCTCAGTTCAGTAGCATTCTTGGGGCACATGGTGTCCAGTGAGAGTATTCAGGTGGTCAGACGAGTGTGGAGAGAGCTTCCAGAAGCTCAAGATTGCTTTGACCACAGCTCCAGTGTTAGTTCTGCCTTACTCCAGGTGGTCAGACGAGTGTGGAGAGAGCTTCCAGAAGCTCAAGATTGCTTTGACCACAGCTCCAGTGTTAGTTCTGCCTTACTCCAGGTGGTCAGACGAGTGTGGAGAGAGCTTCCAGAAGCTCAAGATTGCTTTGACCACAACTCCAGTGTTAGTTCTTCCATCAACTTCAGGTTCTTATACCGCGTACCTTGATGCCTCGAGGATAGACATTGGTTGTGTTTTAATGCAGGAGGGTATAGTGATTGCGTGATAGCTATGATTTTTGGAAGGGTATATAGATGATACCAGTTTGAGGCTATGCAAGCAGGGTTATCTCTCGCGGGGTGTCTTGAGGTTGTGTGATTCTTAGGTGGTTTTATAGCAAGTACTCCTCTACCAGTAAATGTTATATGTTGTAAGTTGAGTTTAGATCACTTAAAGAAGTTGGCACGGCTATTGCAATGGTGAATGCAAGATTGCAAATGATTTGAGATGTTAAATGGTTTGAGTTATATATGAGCTTATGAAGGATTAAGTTGAATCTCACTGTGATATGGCGGCGGTGTTAGCGTATGGGCATTGTGAGTTATTGATTGTTTTGATCTATGGATTTGATCCAAGTGGGGGAGGCTTCTAAAGATAAGTTGGTTGCACGATTATGTGAGGTATTGGGTTCAGTTCGAGGTATACTGGTGAATCAGTTATGACCTGCAGAGGTGGATTCTGAGAAGACTCGAGTAATGGAAATATTTGGATACAGGTGGTAAAGTACTCTATGGGTAGATGGGTTTTACTGAATGATTGAGTTGTAACTGTAAATGGTGTAGTGTGTGCAGAGTAGGAATTTGCTTGGTTGCTTCGAAATGTAGGTTACTTCCTAGTAAATTGGTGTGCAAATGGGGTCAGGTCGTTTGATCTATTTGAACAGTTTGATTGAGATTTGTGTAGAGTGGATGACTCTCGAGAATGGTTCTGCTGGATTCAAGGTTATACATAACAATTGGGAATCTTCAAGCTGTGCATTTGGCTAGAACTGAGATTTACGTTGGAGGGTGTCAAGACTTGTGACATTTCTACATTATCATGGATTCTACCTATCAGTATCAGGAAAGTGAAGGTAATGGCTTTAGATTCGCAAGAAGTCTCTTCAAGGCAAGTATTTTGAATGTGGTACTTTTGGGGATATTTGAGAGAGTATTCAGCGATTTACGAGCCTTAGATGATATGGTTTTATGCTTGGGTCTCATGTGGTGAGTGGCTGAGAATTGCGGTATTATGGAAAGGAGAAGTATCAATTCGAAGGTAAGTTAGAAGGAACTTGGATAAATAGGACAGCTTTGTAGTAGGTCGGATCGGCATGGTAATGGATATAATTAGTTCTTTGGGTGTTTATGAGGCAATGAGTTTTTACATGTGTTTCTAAGCAAGGCTATTGGGTTTTGGTGACCTGTGTAGCTTGGTTGAGTTAGAAGGATTCAGTCCTGACATTTTGATGTTGTACAAATGAGATTCGGATAGTTCCTAATGGTTTCTACCACGGTTAGAGATGTATATTTTCTACTGGCGTGAGGTGCAGGTGATATAGTGATTTTGCTTTTAAATGGGATCAAATGGAAAGTTCTTGGCTAGTTGGGTACGTAATTGCTGGTGGCTCGGAAGGGATCATAAAGTTCTCATATTTATCATAGGATGGCATGGCGTATGTAGGATGTTGTGTAGAGTTGAGTTTTGCATATGTGAGGTCACGGTTCAGTTCTGGAAGGAAGGTAAAAAATTCTTAGGCAGCATTGGCAGTTTTAGATTACTAGGTAGATGATATCACTATTGGGTGGCTTGATGAGGGTATACATTTCAGAAAGGGAAATGTTTGGAGTTAAGGGTGCTTCATTGGTATTGCGACACTCTCTTGTTGGATCGACTGCTGATATTCAAGGTTGCTTGGTGACACGGAAGAATTATAGGGGTATCCCTCGTAGAATGATTGAGTATTCGGGATGTGTTGTATATTCGAGTGGTGGAGTTGGGATCAGATATGGTAATTTGTGCGCTTCATGGACTTCGAGACTAAGAGTTCTCATAAACAAATTATTTTGTGGTTGTGGACTGTGAGGATGCANGTAATTTGTGCGCTTCATGGACTTCGAGACTAAGAGTTCTCATAAACAAATTATTTTGTGGTTGTGGACTTGAGGATGCAAGCAAAGCTAGTCAGATGTTAGTAAATGCCATGATTCAGTCATTGTGAACCTTCAGAGAGTTATCTATCTGTTGTGGGTGACCAGAGTTGATTTAGGGTTATTGGTAGGCCCAATATGGGTGTGTTTTCTGCACCGAGTCGGAATTTTTGACTCCGAATTGCTATTGTTGAGGGATATACCATTCGATTGTCATTGAGTTTATTCATATTATGGAGTGATCTATGAGTTACCCTTCGATGTTGCGATGAGTGGTGATTGTTGGTTTTATGCACATATGGTGCGGATTTATTTGGGCTTTATAGAGGGATTTGAGTAAGTTAAGTGATTGGGTATTGTGGGATTGAAACGTATTGGTTATGTTCTTTCTGATTCATGTGGCATGGTATCGTCCGATTTCCCCGTGGTTATGGCAATGCACTTGGAGTACTTGATGTTGAATTGCGCATGGTTATTGATTTTGAGCAAGGTGGCTTGAAGTATTTCACGTGGACCAGCATTTGGATGGGATCACGCATTGTAGCGGAGTTATGTGGAGGTATGATCCTTGGTGTCAGATTCTTGTGTTTTGATTTTACTATGTGTGCCAAGCTCTTAGCGTGGTGTTGTGATGGTAATTGTTAATGGCAGGATAGTCCTCTCGTGTGAATCTTTTCTATGATTGAGTTCGTGGGATGTTGCTACTGAGTGCACGGGTTGCACATGTTATGGCTTTGGATTGTATTGATGCGTCATGTCATCAGAGTGGTCGTGTTGGATGAGAAGAGGTCATTGGGCCTAGAATGAATACTGCCATAATTGACTACAACATGGTTGGAAGGATGATATAGGAAGTTGGATTAGAAATCTGCTATAGTTCCTGTCGGAGAAAGGGGGAGCTCCATGACTGGCTGATCTGAAGAATGGTTGCTATTTTCTACGTGTTTATTTCATCATCAGCAGTATATGAAAGTGTTAGAGCGAGGCATTGCTTGATAAGAGGTTATGTACCGGTATTGGGTTGTTTTGAGCAGCTATTGTGTAGGAGTTATCGCTATGAGTGTTTGAGTCATGCGGTATATTATGTGATTACATCTTGGGTTACGTATATGGCTTGATACAGCGTGTTCAGACTTATTCAGTTTATAGTTGTGGAATTTTGATCTTGTAAATTATTTCAGAAGTGGAAATTTGATTCTTAGGTTTATTGGTCAGGTTAGATTTCGAAATTTCAACTGTGTTGTGCTATTGGACCTATATGGGATAGGGTGACGTAGGATCACCTCCGGGTATGTGCATGGTAGGTTACACGAAAATTTTGGTGGTTTCTGGAACAACTATGGGCACGTTCGAGGACAAACGTATGTTTAAGTGGGGGAGAATGTAACGACCCGATCGGTTGTTCCGAGAGTTTAGCTCCGTTTCCCCTATTTCTGCTTTATTATGTGTTGTTTAGCTCTTTTATGGTTTGTTGGGACGGTTGGCTCGGGTTCGGAGTGATTGTGGAGAGAAATGAGACACTTAGTCTCTTAAGTTGGCTTTATAGTTAGAAAAGTGAATCGGAAGTTGACTTATATGTAAATGACCTCGGAATGTGGTTTTTATGGCTCAGATATCTTCATTAGGTGATTTGGGACTTAGGAGTCTGTTCGGAATGTTTTTCGGAGGCCCGGAGTAGAATTAGGCTTGAATTGGCGAAATTGAGTTTTTGGTGATTTCCGGCCGGCAATGGAAAATTAGCTATCGGGGTCGGAATGGAATTCCGAAAGTTGGAGCAGGTCCGTAGTGTCATTTGCGACTTTTGTGCAAAATTTGAGGTCAGTGGGACATGATTTAATAGGTTTCGACATCAAATGTAGAAGTTTGAAGTTCTAAAGTTCATTAGGCTTGAATTGGGGTGTGATTCATGATTTCGATGTGGTTTGAGGTGATTTGAGGCTTCGAGCAGGTCCTTGTTATGTTATGGGACTGGTTTGTATGATTGGACAGGGCCCCGGGGGCCTCGGGTGTGTTTCAGAGTGGTTTCAGATCATTTCGGGCTGTTTTGCAATAGTTGATGCTGGTGTCTAGTGTTGTTCTTCGCGTTCGCGAGGATCCTCTCGTGTTCGCGAAGAAGGATTTGGCTTCAGGGACTTTGTTCTTCGCGTTCGCGAAGAAGAATAATCTTTGTTACGTATGTCTGACTTTGGAGGCTCATATCTCACAATCTATAAGGAATTTGAAGATGATCCAAAAACCGAAGTTGTATCCCTTTGAGTCAAGTTTTCAGAAAAGTAAATCATATAGCATTTGGATTTGTCTACAAAGAATTATGGCTGGTACATTACAGACTGTCCGAGAAGATGAAGAAGAAATATGTGTTGCACATGGCTGACTCTGGAAGCTTATATCTCAACATATATAAAGAATTGGAAAATTACCAAAACATGAAAGTTGTAGAGCTTGGTGTCTAGTTTCTAAAACACTAAACCATTTGTCATTTGTAACTTTGTACTAAACGTAATGGCCATTATACTACAGGCTGTCTGAGAAGAGTTTGGAAATGGCTTTTGAGAGTTTTTGTTCATCGCGAACGCGATGGGTGGCCCACAAACGCGAAAAAGGAATACCTGGGCAGAATTTAAAGTTTAGAAATGAGGGTATTGAGTTCATATCACAAAATTTAATTGGGAGCTCGGTAGAAGGCGATTTTTGGAGAGATTCTCGCGTGGGTGTTTGGGGTAAGTGATTCTTACCTAGTTTTGGTTAATTTCCATGATTATGGCTTTAATTTCATCATTTAATTTGTGATGAGGTGGAAATTGGGTGAAAAGTGGAAGAAAGTTTGAAAAAATCTTTTGGGGATTTGAATGGGCATTTGAGGTCGAATTTCGATGAATTTGATATGGGTAGACTCGTGAGTGAATAAGGATTCTAGTTTTGTGATTTTTTATCAAATTCCGAGACGTGGGCCCGGGGGTCAGGTTTGGCCAATTTTGGGATTTTTTATGTAATTCGATTATTTGCGAGTGGGCTTTGTTCCTTTAGCATATATTGATGATATTAATCTTGGTTTGGTTAGATTTGGAGCAATTGGAGGCCAAATCAAGAGGCAAAGGCATTGCGGATTAGGATTTTTACCGGTTTGAGGTATGTAATGACTGTAAATCTTGTCCTGAGGGTATGAAACCCTGAACTTCGCATTGTATCACCTTTTTGGAGTGGCGCACATACTAAGTGACGAGTGTGTGGCGTGCACTATTGGGGGATTGTGACCTGGTCCGTCTTGTTCAACTATTAAGTTGCATATTTGATTCTAAATCACATGATATTTCATGTTTTAAAGATTATTACTATGTTTTAGGCGGAATGCCATTTTGGGCCTCGTGCCAAGTGTTTGGACCCCTTGGGGGATTTTTACTGTTATTCCTAACTGCGTTGACTTATGTTTTACACTCAGTCATATTATGTTTAACTTATTTCGAAACTCAATTTTATTTACGATATTTACTGATATAAAATAATATTTTGGGTCGAGGACCCCGTTTTACTAATAACCCGAGCGACTTTTCGAGAGGTTTCTGACTGAGTGAGGCCGAGGGCCTATGCTGTGAGGATATTATGGGATCAGGTTGCGCGCCGCAGAAGGTTACATTGTTCATATATTTGGGAGGCCGAGAGACTGAGTGATTATGCCACGAGATGGCCTGTTATAGCGCTTGGGTTGTAGGAGCCCCTCCGGAGTCTGTACACCCTAGTGAGCGCAGGTACCTACTGAGTGCGAGTGCCGAGTGACAAATTATTGGGAGGCATGAGTAACTGTGAGGTCGCCCGAGGGGCTGTTATCGAGTGATTGTGAGGCATGCTGAGTGACTGATTCTGAGTGATGATATGCCCAAGGGGCGTTTTATGATACATGTTTTTTCCCGAGAGGCTATTTATGAACTATATCATTCTTATACTGAATTATTTTGATTTCTATGAAAATTGTTGAAAGGTAGAGGAATTTTTTTGAAATCGACTTTCAAGTGTTTCAAACTATCGTATCTGTGATTTTGAAAGAAGAATTGTATTTTCTGTGAATTGATGACTTGTTTTATGTGTTTCGTAGTTCTCAGACATTATTTAATTTCATTACTACTGAGTTGCGTACTCACATTACTCCCTGCACCTTGTGTGTAGATTCAGGTGCTAGAGTAGAGTGAGTTGCTTGCCTGTCCAGGGATTTCTTTGAGATTTTGTATGGTAGTTGCACGCGTCCGCATACCTGCTTTCTCCTTCTTATTTTCTGTAGCAGTTGCACTCCCTAAAGTTGTTTTGTATTAGAGATATTGTATCTGATTTATGTACTCTCTTTAGATGCTCGTGACCCAGTGACTCCGGGATTTCTGGGCGGTGTTTAGACATTTAGCTTATCATCTTCTATTTTTAAATGCTTTAACAACATGTTTATGAGATATTATATAAATGATAATTTGAACAAAGGATCATTTTCATGTTCTAAGTATGAATATTGGTTGGCCTAGTATTATGATAGGCGTCATCACGGCTAGGTAGTTTTGGGGTCGTGGCAAGTTGGTATCAGAGCCTAGGTTACATAGGACTCATCGGTCATGATCAGGTTTAGTAGAATCTTGCGGATCGATACGGAGACGTCTGTACTTATCTTCGAGAGGCTGTAGAACCCTAAGGAAAAATCTCACATTCTTGAATTCTTGTCGTGTGATTCCATTTATTTAGCTAAAAGCGTAAATCTTTGAATCCCTTTCATGTATTCGAATGCGCACGTGAGCGCTCGGTATCAGATGTGCATCGACGAAGTGTGGTACGAGATGTAATTTTAGCATGTTGATAATGGGCCAGTCTTGGGGACATGAGGCCGGGTTTATTCTGTGGCTTGAGTGCTGAGATTTCGATTGTTTGAGCCATGCATTTGGGACTTATATGTCTGTTTGTGTCCTTATCGGTGGGGTTTTGTGACTGGATGACTATGTGAAAAGTGTGATTCGATGGTGGGGTGTGTTCAAATTATTTGATTGTGACAAAAGGATTGGCTGGAAATGTGGCAAGAACTATTGAGTGTTTGATTTTTGTCTCGAGTTGACATATGGCTTCGAGTTGTGAGTGTATTGGAAGACCTCTCATGTTGTTTAGTTGTGGAGTGAAGCGAATCTTTTTATTGTGTTATGAGTTCCTGGTGATGTCTTTTGGGCTGACCAATGCCCCAGCATCGGATGAACATGTAAGTAGGTATAAGAAGTAAATGATGAAATGTCTTGTACGTACGTAGTTAGGTCTTTTGCCACAAAAAAATGTCTCTGAGTTGGAATTGATGGAGTTATAGCTGCTGGGGTCAATGGCTACGACTGATTGTTCAACCAGTTTATTAGGTCAAATGTATTAATCACTCAATTAGAAACCGAAAAGAAAGGGCATGTAATATGTTCAACCAATTTAAGTTGCTATAAAGTATAAACCTTTGCTGGAATACTAATAATTTGTAACTCATATGAAAGATATTCATCAACTGCAGCTTTAATCATAACAAAAAGATGTACTTCTTTCTAATAATCTCATACATTCTTTGCTTATCAATTAACTACCAAACTCTTTATTGCTAACTTGACCTTGTGTTAGGGTGGAGTTGTCACCTTGAAAAGAGGGTAAACAACAAGGGCTAATCGATCAAAATGTACTAAGACAAACTTCAATATTTGACTCAACACGTGTACAAGTATGCACTTCATGAGTTTATAGATATAATCTGTTAATAGATTACCTTAAAATTTGATGCTAATACTTATAAGTTATAAGAGATGGATTTGATCCTAACTATGAAGCGTTCCATGTGATTCTGCCGAATTCGTGATCTCATTCCTCTGTTTTAGGTGCATCAATTATGTTGGTTCGATTTCTAAATCTGGCATTAATTCCCATTTCTGACAAGTACAATTTGACTTGTTAACTGAACTTTTGTGGCGTAGTTTTCCACTATGCTCAAGACCCACATAGCTAAAAGCGAATGGTCAAGAATTCTTCAAATCCAATCGAGTCTTGACACATGAATAAGAAAAAGAACCTTCCTTTCCCTATAAATTTCTGCTACCATCTTTAAAATTGAACCAAACCAAGAAAACAATTCTCTGTCGTAAACAGGAATAAAAAGCATGTCAAAGTTTAGCGCACTTTTCCTTGTGGCCATTCTTCTGTGCTTCAATCTCAAATCTGCAGCTCGCCCTGACTCCACTTTGATGAAAGCACAATTCAAAGTAAGTCCATATCTTAGTTATTGTTTTTTTTTCTAAAATCGCGATTCCGTTAAATTAGCAGATACTACGAGACCTCTGTCACATAGATCAAATTAGCCCGTTACTATCTGTTTTAATTTTGTAATACACATTTTGATTTTCGAGATTCAAACTATATGATGTTTGACCATCATTTTAAATACATTTTTTATCATATCAATATGAGAAGAATTGCATGTTATAGGGTTTTTCGTATAGCTTTTGAATATGTAATTTTATTTTCAAAATATTGAGTTGAATTAATTCAATTTAGTTTCAGCGAAGTATATCACATAATTTAAGACAAAGGAAGTATAATCCATCACTATAGAATTACAAGTTCTTGATATTTCTCCTTTTACTAACATTGTGTGGTCATGTGGGTAGGATGCAAGCGATGATAAAGTTGACAATGATGAAGGAATATGTGAAGGAGTAGAGGATGAGGATTGCTTGAAGAGGAGGACAATGGAGGCCCATATTGACTATATTTATACTCAGAGTAAAGATCATCCATGATTCAAAGTTTATGGGCTTCACTCCCGTTTAATGAATGTATGACCAGTCGCTGATTATAGTAAAACTTCTGTCTCGTGGAGGCAACTTTTGTTTCGGTTTTTTGGACCCATTTTCTCTCTGTCTTCGTCATTTTGTCATAGTAATCATTCTAAAATGAGTTAGAAGAGAAACTCTTAATTCTTACGCATATGAATTTGATCTGTCACTGTCCAAAATCCCAATCAGTCGGGATCGTGATGGCGCTCAATAAAGTTTGCTAGGCAAGCCAACACAATGACATAATACGAAAAGGAAAACAATAAATATCTGATAACTAATTGATCATGCCCTAATCTAGTCTTAAAAAGGATAAGCGGTCGCTGCAAATATAATCCGGTCTAAAAATCCGGAGTCGAATCCCACTAACAACTAAGGTTTCACTATAACTGTTCAATATCACAAAGAGGGAAAGCTCGATTCTAAGTTACTTAAACTAATTAACTAATGATTATGAAATACTAGTTGAAATTTATCAACTATAGAAACTAAGGGTTGAAGACAAAATTAAGGAGGCTTAGGGTTATGATTTTCCCAGTTGTTGGAATCCTTCCAGCTACATCTTCTATAATTCGTGTAAGTATTCTCTACTGATCATGAGCACTCGACTTATCGTAATTCTCTCTCGAGTAACTACAGTAATGTACTAGTCATATTCTCTGGAATTACACTAGCTCGCACTTTTTCACCGCTCACTATGATCATGTCAAAGCTTTGTTATCTCTAATCCCGCTTTTAAATCCACCACATTGATCTCTCATATACCTTAGGAGTGACGTTGTTCAACAACCACCTAAAGATGTATCCTTTCTCAAGCAACACATGATAAATAAGCACAGACAATCAATGGCCATTCAATCAACTGAAAATAAGCACGTAGTTGAACAAGTAGATAAATCTAAAGGTTAAATTATATTAAATGCAACAGAAAATCATCCTTCAAAAGGTTCCATCAAACTCTAGATTAGAAAATTTAGCTACTCATAACCATACTAACAATCGTGATAATAATTGAAAGCATTCAAACACACATTGAGGAAGAAGGGAAGAGAAAGCTCGTGTGATTCGTTGCTTCCAAGTGTCACGTAGCATTTTGCCTCTCCAATAATGTCTCACCCCTCAAAAACTAACTTTAAGAGGTATTTATATGATGGGGCCGAAGTCTACATAACCAAACATAATGAGAAAATAAAAATCTCGGATTAGCATCGTCGGCGCGGGGCATTGTCAGTGGCACCAACATTACTCCGTAAGGCACCATCAGAGGCGCCAACATTACCCCGTGGGGCGCTATCAGAGGTGTCAATGACATTGCCTTGTACAAAGCCTTGCATTGTCTACAGCCGTGACTTTTCATTGCCTTGCATGTCTTCTTTTATTGCTCCATTTTGTAGCTTTGAGATACCATTTCATGCAACATTTCTCCACTTCATGTCCAAGCATTCCTACACGTAAAATAAACTCTATTAAGCTTAACTGTCGCACAAATTAGCATCCAAACAACAAGCAAGTATAATAAATAACGTCAAATTATGGAATTATAGCATGACATCACTAATCAATAACATAATGTAAACTACCCTAAGATTTGGTGTCACGAGTACACGAGCGTCAGATCAAGCTAAATACAAGGTTTTGAAAGATATACAACACTCCGAAATAAAATGGAAATAGAACAATGAAATAGGAAAGTGACCCTAAGACCTGCGAACGGGATGTTGCTCTACCTTAAATCATTGTCTTGTACCCTAAGTGCTTATTGGGACTTTACTGGTACCAATGTCAAAATCTTCACAAGAACTATAGAAGCATAGTATGAGTACAATCAGACTAATATACTCAGTAAGTGTCGAGCCTAACCCCGAAAAGGTAGTGACGAGGCTAAGGCAATACACTTACTAAAAATTTGTGTGTGTGATATAATGGAAATAACAACAAAGGACACCCTCCACACAAATGCGAAGCTGCTCTACCTAGTACAGTATCACAAAAGCTAAACCGGGCCGCAAAAGCAATACCAGTCCAAATCATAAAAGTGAACAGTTGTTCTATCCCACTTTAACTTCGGTATCTCCAATCTCTGAGTCAACTCACCATGTTTGAGATGCCCATACTACACCTGTTGATAATTTAAACACATAGAGACATGACTGACAATATCTTTCTTGATCCTCTACCAGCAATAGTTCTATTTCAAGTTACAGTACCTCTTCATGACCCCCGGGTGAATGGAATAGTGCAAACTATGAGTCTCCTCAAGGATGAATTCTCTCAATCCATTAACATTTGGAACACAAATCCGACCCTGAAGCCACATAACACAATCATCTCCAATCACAAGCTCCTTGGAACCACCCCGTTGCACCGTGTCTTCCAACACCAACAAATGATGATCATGAAACTGGCAAGCCTTGATATGCTTCAACAATTATGACTATGCCACAACAAAAGAAAGAGCCCATCTAGGCTCTGAAACATCCAATATCACGAACCAGTTGGCGAAATCCTGAACATAATGGATTCTCCACTACCGGTAAATATGTCAAACTGCCCATGCTCTCAACCTTCCTACTCAATGCATCAACCATTACATTGGCTTTCCCCTGATGGTATAATATGGTAATATCATAGTCTTTCAACAACAGTAACAATATCCACTACCACAAATTAATGTCCTTCTGCTTGAACAAATGTTTGAGACTTTGATGCTTAGTATGGACCTAACATGGAAAGTCGTATAGGTAGTGCCTCTAAATCTTCAAAGCGGGAACAATGACTGCCAACTCAAATTCATGTACAAGGTAATTCTTCTCATTAACCTTAAAATGTGGAGACAAGTAGGCAATCACCCTACCGTCCTACATCAATACCATGCCAAGCCCAATACATGATGCATCACAATACACGTTGTAACATCCCAAAACGGTAGGCAACACCAACATAGGGACTGTAGTCAAGGAATTCTTGAGCTTCTGAAATTCCACCTCACATTTGTTGGACCATATAAAGAAAGTACCCTTCTGGGTGAACTTGGTCAATGGGTTTGAGATAGATGAAAAACCCCTCCACAAACCAAGGATAATAACATGCCAATCCCGAGAAGTTCCGAATCTATGTAGCTGAAGTAGGTCTAGACCATGTCTGAATTTCCTCAATCTTCTTATGATCCACATTTATGCCATCGGAAGACACAACATTTCCCAAAAAGGCATTTAAGTCCAACCAGAACTCATAATTCGAAAACTTGGCATATAAATGACAATCCTTTAAAGTTTGAAGAACGATCTTGTGATGTTGCTCTTGCTCCTCTCGGTTGCGGGAGTAAACCAAATTATCATCAACGACAACGATCACGAACGAATATAGATAAGGCTTTAACACCTAGTTCATCAAATCCATAAAGGCTATTGGGAATTAGTCAAGCAAAATGACATCAAGAAGAACTCGTAGCGAGCATACTAAGTCTGAAAAGCTGTCTTTGGGACATCTGATGCCCTAACCTTCACCCGTTGATAGCCAAATCTCAAGTCAAACTTGGAAAATACATTGGCACCCTGAAGCTGGTCAAATAAGTCATTAATCATCGGAAACAGTACTTGTTCTTGATAGTGACCTTGTTCAATTGCCGATAATCTATGCACTTTCTCATCGATCCATCCTTCTTCTTCACAAACAACACCGGTGCACCCCAAGCTGAGACACTAGGTCTAATGAACCCCTTAAAAATCAAATCCTACAATTGCTTCTTCAATTGTTTCAACTCAACAGAGTCCATACAGTATGGTAGAATAGAAATAGGTTGAATTCCCGTAACTAAGCCAATACCAAAGTCGATATCCTTGTCGGGTGGAATACCTAACAAATATGTAGGGAACACCTCTAGTAACTCTCTTACTGTCGGAACTGAATCCATTGGAAGGCACCTCGATACTAGAATTATAGATATAAGCCAAATACGCCAAACACCCCTTCTCGACCATACACCAAGCCTTCACATATAAAATGACCCTGCTAGTAGAGTAACCAAGTCCACTCCTATCATGGAAACCCCGACATGGACAACATCACAACCTTGGCATGATAATCAAAGATAGCGCGATATGGTAACAACCAATTCATGCCCAAAATCACATAAAAATCTACCATGTTAAGTAATAAAATCTCATCCATGGTCTCATAGCTCCCGATAGTGACCAAACAAGTATGATGGACCCGGTCCACAATAATAGAATCCCAAACAAGCGTAGACACATAAACAGGAGCACTAAGTAATACAAGACATATCCAAATATGAAGCAAAATAGGAAGACACATACGAATAAGTTAAGCCCAGATGAAATAAAAATAATGCATCTTTATGGCAAACCGGAAGAATATATGTGATGACCGCATCAGATGACTCTGCCTCGTGTCTAGCAAGAAATGCATCGCAATGGGTCTAAGCCCCACCAATCCGACCTCTGCCTCTCGGATGACCTCTCTCTGATTGACCTCCACTTCTAATGGCCTAACCACCACCTAGGGCTGCCAGACCCCATCTAGCTGGCTTAGGGGGTGGAGGAGCAATTGGTGTGAAACCATGGCATAAGTACCCTATTATGGCATGTTGCTTTGTGACCTCAGGCAAAACCTCATAACTTGCCTTGGATTTTCACAAGTATAACAAGTCCTCGGGTTGATGTGTGACTACTGGCCCTAGAATACGCCTTGTCGAGCGGAATAACCATCTTGTTAACTCTAAATCAGAGGTGCACTTATTGGAGCTGAAAGTGCTCTGTATGCTACCTGCTGGGGATGAGACCCACTATAACCACGGCTGCCTGAGGCATCGTGTGATACTTGAAGCGCTGGCAGAATCGTCCCGATGGAATGGACTTTACCAAATGAACCCTTGCCTCCAGACGATGTGCCACTAAAACCACCGAAATGTCGAGGCCTATTTTTAGATGGCGCCTCTCTACCTTGACGATGAATCATCTCGATCCATAAAGCAATCACCACGACTCAAGTGAAAGAGATGCCAAATTCGGTCTTTTTGGCCATCTATGGCCTGATACCATAAGTAAGTCCATCTATAAATCTTGTCACTCTCTCCCTATCAGTAGAAATCAGGATAGATCCATAGCGTGATAGATCTACAAATTGGTCGCATACTGGGTAGCGGACATGCTACCCTGCTGAAGGCGCTCAAACTGACTATGTAGATCCTCTCGTTGAGTGAAGGGAATGAACTTCTCCAAGAATAGTTGTGAGAACTGAGCCTAAGTGAGAGGAGGTGAACTTGCTGGTTTGCCCCAAACATACTATCGCCACTACCTCTTGGCGGAGCCATGCATCTGAAACATTATGAAGTGAACCCCGCTGGCCACCACTATACCTGTGTTGCACAATACCTCATGGCAATGATCCAAACAATATTGTTGAAGGGCAGTGCGCGATGGAGGTGCGACGCGTCCCTTGCGGCATCCAACTATTGAAGCCTTCAAAGGCAATTACGGGAGAGCTTGTCTTATTATTTTGGTTCTTGTTTCTTGAAGGCTTAAAGAGAAGGGTGAACTATCCACCATTAACGACATCTTAAAGTAAGATTTTAATACCTATTTGGTAGATTTGGTACTTTAATTCCATCTCCTAACACTTCAATTACATGGAATTCTTAGATTCTTCAAGAATCTCAAGAGCATTTCATGAACTCAAGTCTTGTAATTCTCGGTTTCGACAAAAGGTAATCCTTTCACCCTAATCATATATATATATATATATATATATATATAAGAGTATATTTCTGAAGGAAGATTGGTATTCAAACACCTATTCGTGAAACTCTAGAAAACTAGTATTGAAATTGAAGGGTTTTTAGTAGGGATAATGAATAGTATTAGGTTTTATTTGAACGGTATTGTTGTGAGCTTCTAATGGTCCATAAAACAATTAATGGATTGACTTGAGTTAAAACTCAACGGTTAACCTTCAAATGGTTAAATAAGGATTTTTGTGAAGTTTGTAAAATTGAACTAAGTGTTTAGTTTTTATTTTTGTGACGCGTTATTGATATATTTGAACTCGCATATGTAGATTGTGAATTGTTGACGTCGTTGAGATTTTGTAAGAAGATTTGAAAATCGACTTGATGTAAGTTTATTAGACTTACTCTTGTTTGAGCGATTTTCTCTAAATACATAAGTCATATAAATTGATGGTAAATGTGAATGCGTGCTTGTGGGTACGAGTGAGTGCGGATTTCACCATGTGTTATAAATTGTTATGCATATAAAGTGTCGTTTAGTTTTATAAATAATTATTATGAATAAAATTATTATTTTAAAATGTTATTGGAGAAATGGCATTTGAAGTGAAAATGTTATAATATTTATTAAAAGCTTATTTTGATGTTAAAAGCATGCAATGCGACTTAAATGGAGTTTTTAAAATTTTGTCAAAGAATGGTGTTGAAGTGCTATTTGGATTAAATGATATTTTAATGGTATTTAAGCTTTTAAGCGTATCTGGACACGCGCGTTCGCGTATATCCTATATCTAATTTAAAATATCACACAAATATTAATATAAAAATAAATATTTGAGTCATAAAATAAAACTTTAAAAAATATAAAGAAAGAAACCTTGCTCCACAAAAGTGCTTAGATGTTTTATTGCTTGAGCTTTCATTAAGGATAAACTTAGATTATTATGCTGATGTTCCATTTAACTATTTTATACGGATCTAATCAGTCTCGATGTGTACGGCTAAAATCGAGATGGTCAATGTTATGTTCATTTTGGCATTCAGTGGCTTACTGCATAAAGTCCCAAGTGTGGACCGAGATCCGACCTTGAGCCTCCCTCGCGTTAGGCTTCAAGGTAGTGTGAGCTAGGGGTTGGCATGAGGAAGCGGCACGAAGATTGATGTAGATAGCTCTGCAACAAAGTGGATCCGTACTTAGACATTAACTGGCCAAATCAGTCAAGATCTTTGTAACAAATGTCAATGTACTATATTCGGATCCCCCTTCCTATATAAAGGGAACCCTAGTCATTTTGTAAAGAAGGGGGACATCATCAAATACAAGGAACAAAAACATTCTCCGCTTTACTTTAACATTCTATATTTCTCTCTACTAACTCATTCACTCACATTTATTGCTTTTCATTAACTGTTTTTCATTTATAGCTCATTAATGGTCATAAATAGCACTTTCCTAAACCTACAATTTTGTTATAGCTCCATCGGTCCTCTAACGGTAGCCCCGAGCCTCGACCTTAAGGGCCCCCGAGGCCAATATCGAACCTTCGAACTCAGGCGTCTCAGTTTGCTTTTCTTCAGTTTTTCACTGCTTTCGCTCTATTATATCCTAACACACTTAACACCAACAACTTAATAACTGGTACTAAGATTAATCACATATTTTTAGAATCGCTTAATCAAATAATTGTAATTACCATTTTTCCGGTAAACAGTTGGGCGCCCACCATGGGGCTAAAAATAATAGTGATTGTTTTAGTGCTGGTTCGCTGAAAACATGCAAGTTATCTTTCATACTTTTCCTTGCCCGAGAATCTTTGGTTTCAGGTCAAAATGTCTGGCTCAGCGAATGCATGCGAAAGAAGCAGCTTTGGGGGCTATGGAGAGAGTGATGTAGCCATCCCGAACGCTTTAATACCATCGCGAAGCCCAAGCGGCGCAACGAAACTAACCCCTGAGGACACGAACTCACACAATGGCCAACACAACAATGTCATTCCTCGCACTAATAGGAGCGCACACCTAGAAAGTCGGCAGGGAGAGCGGGAAGCCACCGCCCATGAGAAAGGAGAAGACAATCTCCAAATTATCCCTGAAATGCTCTAGGCGCAACAAGCAGCGATCACTCAGCTGCAAAACCATCAAAAAATTTCAGACGCGTCAGCACCGGCGACAGACCCCCGAATCCAGCCGGTACCGTAAAGGTTGGAAAATATAGGACTGACAATCGATCTTGCCATCATAAGGATACTCGAAGACCTCGCCAGAAAAATAAAATCAAGACTCCCAGAAAGAAAGCCGGAGCCACGGAAAGAAAGTTATCGACCCTACATAAAGAATTAGAGGAGAGTCGTAAAAACCTACGTTCCCCGAGCCAACCCAAAAATGGGCCAAAGTAGGGTGGCAGACAAATCTAGGTACGGTAGGCACACGGAGCCACCGACCCAATACAACTCCAGGGACGATGTTTCGGGTATCATATCGGCCATGAGTAAAATCAAAGATACCAGATGGTCAAAACCCGTACTATCAGATCCCTTGCAGAGGGACCCTAAACTGACGTGCGAGTTCCACGGTACTCACGGTCATCGAACCAAGGATTGCAGGCACCTTCAGAGGGAAGCAATCCGGTTAACTAGCAAAGGGTATCTGCAAGGATTCACCAGCAGTCGAATTATGGATCTCCCCAAGGGAAGAGTAGCAACTCAGAAAAGCGGAGCAAGAGAGCCCTAGCACTCCATGTACATAATCATTAGGGAAAGATACATCCCCCAGGGGCCCGTGATAAAATGAGCGAAGATATCAACTACAACGGCATGACAGATTCGAATCCACACACTCGGAGATATCCTTACATTCAGCGACGGGGATCTCGAGACCCCGCCTCACCCGCATAATGATGCGTTGGTAATTTCCTTACTCTTAAATAACGTGTAAATTAAACGTGTCCTTGTAGATCCAGGTAGCTCGGCCAACGTAATCAGAACGGAAGTAGTGGAGCAGCTCGCGATGCTCCGCCGAGTCATACCGACCTCACTAAATCTCAACGGATTCAACATTGCTGGCGAGACAACGAAAGGGGAGATCATCCTCCCGGTCAACGTGTCCGAGACAATCCAGAACACCAAGTTCTATGTCATCAAAGGGGACATGAGGTACAACGCATAACTTGGAAGTCCATGGATACACAACATGAGGGCAGTGCCATCGACTTTCCACCAGATGATGAAGTTTCCAAGGGAAGGCGGTATAAAAACAGTATATAGAGAACATCATGCGGCCAGAGAGATGTTCGCTATTCACAACGGTCCACCGGCGCCAACGCCCTTCACCTCGGAGGAGCCGGAGGGAAGAACAACCTTGAGGATGCCAAGGAATATTTCCTCACCCCACTACCTTCGTCGCCCCGAAGAATCGGACACCACTAAATCAACAGTCGAAGAGTAGGAGCATGCAGTCCTGGTCGGACACTCTCTGGACTAAAAGGTATACCTGGGAATGAGGTTAACACCCCAACTCAGGAAAAATGTCATTCAATTCCTTACAAATAACATCGATTTTTTCGCTTGGTCCCATTTAGACATGACAGGTATTCTTCTCGAAATAACCACCCACCGGATAAGCGTCAATCCCAGGTTCAAACAGGTGAAGCAAAAAAGGAGGCCTCAATCTAAGGTAAAACACGCATTCATCAAGGACGAGGTAACGAAACTCCTCAAAATATGTTCTATTAAAGAAGTCAAATACCCCGATTGGCTAGACAATGTGGTGGTAGTGCCAAAGAAGGGAAATAAGTTAAGAATGTGTGTATATTATAAAGACTTGAACAGGGCGTGCCAAGATTCATTCCCACTGTCCAACATCGACCGTCTGATCGATTCCACGGCCGAGCATGAGACCCTCACCTTTCTCAATGCCTACTCGGTGTACAATCAAATTCAAATTGACCCTGAGGATAGGGAAAAAACTTCATTCATCATGCAGTACGATACGTACTGCTACAACGTCACGCCCTTCAGGCTGAAAAACGCTGGAGCCACGTACCAACGGTTGGTTAATAAAATGTTCGAGTGCCAAATAGGCAAGTACATGAAGTATATATTGATGATATTCTAGTTAAGTCCCTGCACGCAGAGGACCATCTGATCCATTTGCAGGAAACGTTCGATATCCTCAGAAGCTATAACATGAAACTCAATCTTGAGAAATGTGCCTTCGGGGTAGGATCGGGAAAGTTTCTAGGCTTCATGGTGTCAAACAGGGCGATCGAGATCAATCGCGATAAAATAAAATCCATCAAAGAGATCACGATGATTAACAACGTGAAAGTTGTACAATGACTGACTGGAGAATAACGGCCTTGGGACGATTCATATCGAGATCGTCAGATAAGACTTATAATTTCTTCTCCCTGCTCAAAAAGAAGAATAACTTCGAATGGACTCCCGAATGCCAAAGTTCCTTGGAAGAATTGAAGCGGTATCTGTCGAGCCAGCCTTTGCTCCACACCCAAAAGGAGGACGAAACATTGTATTTGTATTTGGCCCTATCAAAGGTGGTTGTAAGCGGTGTGCTGGTTCGGGAGGAACAAGGTACGCAATTCCCTATCTATTATATGAGTCGGACCTTGGGAGACACCGAAGCAAGGTATCCTCTTCTGAAAAAATTAGCTCTTGCACTAATTAGCGCGTCTCGAAAATTAAAACCTTATTTTCAATGTCATCGCATCTGCGTCTTAACAATGTACCCGCTTCGAAACATATTGCATAAAACAGAGTTGTTGGGTCGGTTGGCCAAATGGGCCATTGAACTCGGAGGGTACGATATCGAGTATCAGCCCCGAACGGCTATCAAATCTCAGATTCTGGCGGATTTCGTAGCCGACTTCGTACCCTGGTGCCTGAAGTAGAGAAGGAATTACTGTTGAAAACGGGCACATCCTCTGAGGTTTGGACCCTGTTCACAGACGGTTCCTCCAATGTAAAAGGATTCGGGATCGGCATAGTCCTAAAGCCGCCTACGGGCGGCACAATCAGAAAATCCATAAAAATTACAAAATTGTCTAACAATGAAGCCGAATATGAGGCTATGATCGCATGTTTAGAATTGGCCAAGAGCCTCGGAGCCGACTGCATCGAGGCCAAATGTGATTCTCTCCTAGTTGTTAACCAGGTAAATAGGAGCTTCAAGGTCCGAGAAGAAAGAATGCAGAGGTACCTTGACAAGACCCTGATCACGCTGCACCGCTTCAAGGAATGGACATTAGATCATATACCCTGAGAGCAGAATAGTGAGGCCGATGCCCTTGCAAACCTGGGATCGTCCGTCGAAAAAAACAATATACTCCCCGAAGCCGTCGCTCAGTTGATGAGATCGGTAATCGAGGAAGGCCATGCAGAAATCAACTCCACCAGCCCGGCTTGGGATTGGAGAAACAAATACATCAGTTACTTGAGGGATGGAAAGCTGCCCACAGATCCAAAAGAATCGAGAGACCTACGAACCAAGGCAGCCTGGTTCTCGCTTGACGAAAACAACACTCTCTATAGGAGGACCTTAGACGGGCCCCTGGCGGTGTGCTTGGGACCGGGTGACACAAATTACGTGCTGCGAGAAATCCACGAGGGCACCTGCAGGAACCACTCTGGCGCCGAATCCCTAGTTCGAAAAGGGATCAGAGCAGGTTATTACTGGGACTGTATGGAAAAGAACGCTAAAGATTTCGTCCGGAAATGTGACAAATGTCAAAGGTTCGCGCCCATGATCCACTATCCTGGCGAACAGCTGCATTCGGTCCTGTCACCATGGCCATTCATGAAATGGGGGATGGGCATCGTCGTACCACTACCAACGGCGCAACATAAAATTATATTTATTCTGTTTATGACTGACTATTTCTCAAAATAGGTGGAAGCACAAGCCTTCGAGAAGATAAGAGAAAAGGAAGTCATCAATTTTATATGGGACCATATCCTATGCCGATTCGGAATCCCCTCCGAGATAACTTGTGATAATGGGAAGCAGTTCACAGGAGGCAAAGTAAAGAAGTTCCTCGAGGATCATAAAATCAAGAGGATCTTATCGACACCCTACCACCCATGCGCCAACGGCCAGGCCGAATCCACAAACAAAACCATTATTCCAAACTTGAAGAAGAAGTTGGAAAACACAAAAGGCAGATGGAGGGAAATGCTGCCCGAAGTCCTGTGGGCATATCGAACCACTCCCAAGTCAAGCACGTGGGAGACACCATTCTCTCTGGTATACGGGTGCGAAGCCCTAATACTGGTCGAAGTGGGGGAACCGAGTGCCAGGTTCCGACATGCTATGGAAGATTCAAACAATGAGGTCATGACTGCATCCCTTGAATTGCTTGATAAGAAATGAAATGCTTCGTTGGTCCGGATGGACGCGCAGAAACAAAGGATCCAGAGATACTATAATAGGAGAGCAAACCCCCGACACTTCAGAGTCGGAGAGTTAGTCCTAAGAAAAGTTACTTTAAACACTCGAAACCCTAATGAGGGGAAGCTAGGTCCAATCTGGGAGGGACCGTACCGTGTGCTCGGAGTAATTGGCAAAGGGTCCTATAAGCTCAGTACTATGGAAGGCGAGAAACTCCCGAGCAATTGGAACATATCCATACTCAAACGCTATTACTGCTAAGAAGACACCGAAACATCCACAAACTTCAAAGAAGTCCCTAGATCAACAGACGCGTTGCACTCTTTTCCTTCGATCGGGTTTTATCCCTGAAAAATGGTTTTTACCGAGCAAGGTTTTTAACGAGGCAACATCTATGCATCAACCAGGAAGAACTTGAACAAACATTCAAAGGCTTCTACCAGAACAACCTCAAATGTCAGAGGACACTACCCCGGGAGGTCGCCCCCACAAAATAAGTCAAAGTAAGCCACGGAGGGGATCGACAGGAAAATGATGTATTGGGCCAAACGGTCAAATGAACCGTGCCCGCATAAAAGGATCGAGCCCTCGACGGAAAAAACATGTATACTCATATCAAATAATCAAAGGAATAGTTTATCATCAAAACACCCTGTATACTCTGGAGACAACTATCTTTAACATTCAAATTATCAAGACCCGAGGTCATAAGATCCCAAGCGGGTAACCTCGGATATGTCCAAAAATGTAAGTCCTACGGGCATGATCGAGACCACAAGGCCCAAAATGGGTGCATCTGAATAGCAAGGCACAATCCCGACTTCAAAGCCAAGGCTATATGTTCAAACTTGTAAGACCCCTAAAAAGGCATACCCTCGAATATAGATGCTAAGGATATGATACTCGGGACTAAAGGCTCCGACCAAACATAAACGACTCCAGTCGACGGGCTACGACCAAAACTACGCAACTCGGGGACGTCCGACTATTGCGATGAGATCAAATCCTTCGAAATTATTTCGAAAAGAACCGGTTAAATCATGCTAACCTCGGCCCAAACAAAAGAGCTTCGATCATTTTCATGACGGTTTTAAAAATGAATAGGCTTTGAAGCAAGTTCAACCATAGGGAAAACCTTACGAGGTGCCCACCTATTGTCGCGTAACGACTCATAATCGAGGTTCTTACCGAACCATTGAAGATTCGGACGAGCACAAAATATCTAGGGCATTAACGGGGAAAAACGTAGCCATACTTAAAGTCGCCTCAGAGCCTTGAGGCCAGTGCACAAGGCATACAGGCTAATTCGAAACCTAAAGGGTCGATGAGCCCGAGCTGTAACCCGGCTCGAGGACTGAGCCCGAAATGGTTAAGCAAAGTTGCCTAAGAGCCTTGAGGCAAGAGCGCAAGGCCTACGGGCTAATTCAAAACCATAAGGGCCGATGAGCCCGAGCTATAACCCGGTTTGGGCATTGAGCCCAAAATGGTTAACAAAAGTCGCCTAAGAGTTTTGAGGCCGCGCACAAAGCCTACGGGATAATTCAAAACCGGAAGGGTTGATGAGCCCGAGATGTAACTCAGCTATGAGACTGAGCCCGGATTGGTTAACTAAAAAAGAAGCCTATGGGTTGATTCGAAATTCGAAGGGTCAATGAGCTTGAGTCGTAGTTTGTCTCAAAGACTGGGCCCTAGATGATTGACTGAAAACATCAAAGGGCGGGAATGCATAAGCCTCCAGGCTAGACTCAAAAGGTTTATAGGCCAGTTAAATGGCCACATTAGCCCCATGCTTAAGGACACCCAAAAGCCATCGCACGACGGTCTTGAGAGCCAACACAGAAATCTTCAAAGGCCAGATTTGAGGCCTAAAAATCAAAAAACAATTTAGGCCCTGAAGTTAAAGCTTGACTTGAGGAACTGAATCCCGGATTCAAACAAGTTCACCACTCGAAGAAAACGTGCAAATCCTTAAGGTCTATCCACACCCCCCGAAGTTCGGGCGGACGCACGGTTATAAAGCCCAAAGGTTACCAAGGCCCGAGTAGAGCCTCATTCAAAGACTATTTGTTAAGCCTCAAGGCTACCTCTATTTTTTAAGCTCGGGCGAATGCCCGCCTGACCTCTTATGATCGAAGGCCTCCCGAATTCGAAGTAAATACTCGCTCGGGGGCCGTCCCCAAAATTCCCCGAGGTTCCCAAGTCAAGGAAAGTCCTCGTTTGAGGGTTATCAACGGGCCTCCATTGCTACAAGGAAGTCAAGGTCCGGTCCGCGCCTAACTAATGCAACCCTAGCTCAGATAAATGGCTCGAAGTTTTAAGGAACATAGCATTAGACATATTGCAGGTCCGGTATTCAGGCCAATAATACATGAAGATTCTTATAAGCAGGGCAGAGTAAACTACAACACCAGATCAAGGGAAAAAACAAGGAAGTTCTTATATTAATAAGAGACGTACACAAAGCCCAGAGGGCATCTTTACACAACGACAAAAGATCATATCTACAGACAAAGGCATCAGCAGACAAAGGCCTATACTCCAGGTACACACCCTCGAGAACCTCCTCATAAGGGAACTCATTTAAAACTCTTCGAACAGCGTCTTCGGGACCCTCGAGGACCTCTTAATAAGGGACCTCGTTTCAACCTCTTCAAGCGGCAAGGGGCGGACAACATGTTCCTCCTCAAAAGCTTTCGCTTTTGGTGGGCTCGTCAGCACCACTATTGGGAAGCCACTTTGTGGAACATTGGACCGGTGTGGGATGCAAAAGCTAGTGGATATTGCCTCCTCACCTCCCGGGAGGCAAGAAGGGCGAGGTACCACACCCGGTTGAAGTTAAGGGAGATGTCCAGCATTATAGGTCATTCATACCTTCCGGCATGGAAGGCACTCGATGCCATTCTCTCATCACCTCGGGCCGATAGAAGCAGTGACAACAACAACAACCACCCAATATAGCCCCAACTAGTAGGGAGGACTTTGAGAAGAAAGTTATGGCCAGGCCCAAAGGTCCACCGCCAAATAACTTTGCAAACATAGCTTTGCTCCATAAAGATACAAAAATAGAGATGAATGTGAAGAAAGAAAAAGATCACAGGCTGTTGAAGTAAGGATGAATGGAGTTTGAGATCAGGCAACCCCCTATTTATAGAAAGTCCAAAACCTTACTAACTACACAATCAATGCCTTTGGGGAAATCTATCGGCGGCACAATCGTCACCCTTCTTAAAAAAAGGAAACGGCAGTGCAATCAATGCTCCAGAAAAGACGATCCTACCGGACATTTCGAACCTCTTGATAAGCTTGCGTCATGAGAATGACGTCAGAATGAAGAGCCCAGAAGGATTCGCATCAGGGTCATTTCTTATCATTTCATTATAAGAAATACGGGGACTATCTGTGTACGACTAAAATTGAGATGGCTAATTTTATGTTCATTTTGGCATTCAGTGGCTTATTTCCATAAAGTCCCAAGTGTGGTCCGACCTCGAGCCTCCCTCATGTTAGGCTTCGAGGTAGTGTGAGCTAGGGGTTGGCATGAGGAAACGACACGAAGATTAATGTAGACTGCTCTGCAACAAAGTATAAATCTGTACTTAGACATTAACTTGCTGAATCAGTCATGATCTTTGTAATAAATGTCAATGTACTATATTGGGATCCCCCTTCCTATATAAAGGAGACCCTAGTCATTTTGTAAATAAGGGGGACATCATCAAATACAAGGCACAAAAACATTATCCGCTTTACTTTAACATTCTATATTTCTCCCTACTAGCTCATTCACTCACATTTATTGCTTTTCATTAATTGTTCTACATTTATAGCTCATTATTGGTCATAAATAGCACTTTACGAAACCTGCAATTTTGTTATAGCTCCATCGGTCCTCTGACGGTAGCCCTGAGCCTCGACTTTAAGGCCCCCCAAGGCCAATATCGAACCTTCGAACTCAAGCGTCCCAGTTTGCTTTTCTTCAGTTTTTCACTGCTTTCGCTCTATTATATCCTAACACACTTAACATCAACTGCTTAATAACTGGTACTAAGATAAATCACATATTTTTAGAACCGCTTAATCAAATATAATTATAATTATCATTTTTCCGGTAAACACTCAGTTTTGCATGTAGATAAATCAAAGCAGACTTCATTTGTTATATACGAGGTAAAACTGTCACTTGGATTGTGCAATTAGTAAAAATAAAAAGAAACAATAATGATACATATCTCCTATATCCATGGAAAAATGGCTATAACTAAACCATAGCTACTCGGAAGCTTGATCATATGCAATGTAAGGTTATTTCATATCAGAAGAAATGTCTATCATATAACTGAGTTAGCTAATCTTTAGGTGCAATATTTCACCTTCAAATGATGTTAGAACTTAGGTCTCAGAATCCATATGTAAATCTCGTGAAATTACAGGTAGAATCATAATCTCCTGTATAAGTTGGACATATTCATCTATGATAAGAAAATAATTTTGTCAAAAAGGAAAAAATGTACTATGAGATCAAACCAATAGAGTTATCTCAAGATGACTAAGACGTTGCAAGTATAGAGTGAGTTCAAACCTTTAAAGACAAAAAGGCTCCAAAGCAGCTAAAATAAATCGTACATAGAAGACCTAAATAAAATAACTTACTGCACGAATATATATATATATATACATACATAATCATAGTCTCGATCAAAGCGAATACATGTCGATCCAATAGCCATCATGCTAGCAATAATTTGGGTAGTAGATCCGCATACCTCATTATTAAGTGGAAATAGGTCTAAAATCTTAATGGTCATAATGATTGATTGTGTCCAAGACAAGTGATTTTTTATAAGAAGATAGCCGGTTATTCCTTTAGCATCTGTCATGGTAAAAGTTGACGAACAAAAGAAACAAAACTTACTATATTCCCTTTCTTCCCAGCTTCACAATTAATTCAATTGGTACTCCTCCTGGTCCAGAATAAGTGACGTTTTGGTTGTTTTCACACAGATTAAGAAATTCATCTTTTTAACATTAATTAGCAATAAAATTGACCATATTAATCTTTACTATCTCTTCAGATAAACACTTCTAATACATACTCCAACACTATTTACTCCAAAGGCAATATATGAAAAAATAATTAATTCATTCTTGAAATTTGAAAAAATTACTTATTTTGGACAACAAAAAAAAGGTAAAAAATCACTTATTATGGACCAGGGAGTAGTGACTAAAATATAAAAACTAATGCAAGTGTGGGATAGACGATGAAAGAATGGGAGAAGAGACATGTCAAAATGGTTAACACAAATCTTGAAGTTGGTGAAATGTTTCAACTCCAGCAACGTATATTAAAATTTTAATGGACTTTAGGTATCGCAAAATTTGAGTTTGTCCTAATACGATGTATCTTACTTTATTTGTTTTCAAAAGGGATAATTTACTATTTTGTATCATGTTTTAATTGAAATTATTCACTTGTACCAGAGCTCTGGTAGGAATTAGATTGAGTTTTAATGGTAAAATGGTCGTTTAGTTTTTGATGGGTATTTTGGTAATTTAATTCTTAACTTTGGGCTTCTCACTTATAATATAGTATGATGATGTGTGACATTTAGTTCAAAAAGAAATTGGGATTCTTATCATATTATTAAAAGCTTTATGTGTATCGGTAAGTTGAATTATATATTGCATGTTTCAAGATCGAAACGGTGTAATACTTACCAAGTGTCCAAGAATAGATATGGTGAAACATATATTTGCCGAGATTGGTTTGAATATTGAGTTTGTTACCATGAAATTACATGTGCCGGTGTAGGGAAGCATTCCAAGGATAAGTCGAAGTTTGTACGATAAGTCCCCAAGCAGTAACATGGCTGAGCAAATAGGGTACATGATACTTGCCGCTAGGTTGATCACCTAGTTGACCCTATTCTTATATCGGTATCGGTATAGTGCTCCCGGTGAAAAGTAAAAGAGAATTTTTTTATTTTTATTAAGTATCCGAAAAATATTTCAATGATTAAATGCAATTGAAATAATTTTGTATGATCTTTAATAAAATCTTTTCTTTATATCTAATATTTATTGCATTATTTTTGTAAAGTCTTGTGCCAGGAACTTGAGTTAGATAGAGTTTGTTATACTTATTGAGTACGTGATGGTGTACTCAGCCCTCTCGGTCTCTCCCTCTAGGTCCTGCTTACTTTACATGATTCAGAATAAGGTGTGGTACGCGATGAGCGCACACGACTAGGATGATTCTTTTTTCAAGGTATATGGAAAGACACCACTTCTATTCCGTAGTAGCTATCCTTTTGTATTTACTTTCTTTTAGTCGAGATTTATCCCAAGTGTTTATTCTATTCTCATATATTAAAGATTCCATAAACAATGTTATTATCTTGGGGTTGTTGTATTGGTAAAAAATAGCTTTACACGTAGCCAGAATCTGAATGACTTAGCCAATTATGTGGTCCAAAGAAAACAACACACGTGAAGTAAAAGATACACAGAGGCACGGGACAAAAGAGATACGGTTAACATACTCTTTCATATAATAGCCATGAGAAAGAGGTACGGTTGAAATAAATACAGACAAAGCAATGAGCAGGAACAAGATTAACTCAACATGCATGGAATTGGTTTATCAATCACGAGTATCTCAGCCACAGGAAATCAAATGAAGAAGAAGAGCCACTGTCATGACGAATCTAGACACAATAATGGACAGATTCAAAGATCAGCAGTTAATATTATATACGTTACGTAACTCCTAAAATAACAGTTACGATTCACCATTGTAATGCCTCATTAATGTATTAATTAGTCATTAATGATTCATCATTACCGGAATCCAAACGTTGTACTAGGAGAATCTCCTTATAAAAGGGAAGAAGAACAAACAGGGAGGGCTCTCGAATACTAACTATTGTACTTTGCATATTACAATCAATCTATTGTTCTTTTACTTATTCCATTCTCTTTTGATTATCAGTAACCCGAGTTTATCCTAATATAGCTTTGATCAAAGGATCTTATTTTTTGGTTAAACAGTTGTATCTAAGTTTATTCCTATGGCATACAAAAGAAGAAAAATATTATCTTTTCTATTATTAAAAATTGTTGATTTAACGATTTTAGTTCATGTACTCTATTAATCTTTAAAATAATTATATTTTAAAAAGGCTCTTGCATTCATCTATTACATATGGATGGGTATTCTTGTACGGTTTGGTCCACCCGATTTGGGTAGCATGCTTAATGCCGGTCACGTGGATGTAGGTCATGACACGTATGGCTGAAATCTAGCCAAAAAATGACTCAATAACATCAAAGAAAATACTAAGGGATCAATTCCAAATAATAAAGTCTCAATCTTTATCCAATTCCGAAAAAGTCAACCCTAGGCCTGCACGGTCAAAATCTGAATTAAGGGGTTGATACCGACTACCCATAACCCCACGAGCCAAATATGTGATATGATCCCAAAATCGATCCAAATAGACTCTCAAATCACCACTTTTTGTTTTTCAAAACATAGTAAAAAGCTTACCAAAAATTTCCTTCCAAATTCCATGATTTTGGTGTAAAGATTCATGAGAAATCAAGATATACTATCAAAATCAAGTGAAAATTGCTTACCCAACAACTTCGTATGAAAATCCTCTTCAAAAATTGCCCCTCATAAAGTCTAGGGCTCAAATATGAGAAAATGAGACTAAGTTCCGAAATACTCAACTTATAACCAACTGCAGATGTCGCATTTGCGAGCCTCTGTAGATGTCGCATTTGCCACCAGAGGCTCGCAAATGCGATCCCAGACTGCCTCTAGCAATGTCGCAAATAAGATCCCCAACTTCGTAATTGCAAAGCTCCCATCTGCCAACCAATGTCACAAATGCACCTAACTACCTCACAATTGCGACTTCTCTCATGACAGCGAGTAATTACAAATGGGATAATGTATCCGCAATTGTGGGCCCTCGCAAATGCGAGGTCTGCAGCACTAGCAGAAGTGAATCTCTTTCCAAACTACTCCGGAACATACCCAAGCCCCTTGGGCCCCACACCAAATATCTACACAAGTTTATAAACCTCATACAAACTCATTCGCAATCTCAGAGCATTTAAAATAACATCCAAATCCACGAATCGAACGCCAATACACATTATGCTAGCTTTAAAACTCAAGAGCTTCAATATTCACAATCAAGTGTTCGATTCCTACCAAACCAACTCAGAATGAGGCCAAACTTTGTATAAAAGTTTTAAATGATAAAATAGACCAATTCCAAATACTAGAACAACAATCCGAACCCCACAACCACAAAGTCAATCCATGATCAAACTTATAAAATTTCTAATCTTTCAAATTGCTACTTTTTGGCAAAAAGAGTCAAATCATCATAGAAACCTCCAAATCTAAATTCGAACATATGCCTAAGTTTAAAATCCCCATACAAACCTATTGGAACCATCAAATTACCGATACGAGGTCATTTACATAAAAGTCAAATCTTGGTCAATTCTTATAACTTAAGCTTCTAACCATGAAACTAAGTATTCCAATTCAATCCAAAATCTTCTTGTGATTAAATCAATAATCTCCGCAAGTATGTGTGTGTGTGTGTGTGTGTATAAAGAATGTATATGTACTGTATAAGTATCTAGTGCTGGCAAAATGAGCCTATATTTTGCCAACCCGCCCATATTTTAGTGGATTGGATGAGTGATATTTAAGTTGGGTAAAATTTTCGCTTCAACCCGTAGAAATATGGGTATTCATGGGTCAAATGTGGGTAAAATATGGGTTAGACTAGTGGGTTATCTTCCAACTTTTTCTTATTTGTTTTTAGCTTAACATTTTTCTTATAAACACATTTTCCTCCAATTGAAAGAAATTATTTCCCTTATCAAGATAAGTGTCATGATCCAATTTTCGGAGTCGTGATGGCGCCTGTCATGGAACCAGGCCAACCACCTAACTATAACGGTTCTAGGTTCGGTTATTGGAGAAAATGCTCATTTTTAATAAATCAAAATCAATAATAGTGGAAAAATCATAATTTGGAAACAATTTAAGGAAGGAAAAAAAAATTAAAATACTACAGCCTCGGATCCGGTGTCACGCAGTCATGAGCTACTAATACATAAACAAAACCCAAAAGAAATGACCAACATAGTTTGAAAATAAATACGACAGGTAGAAAAGAAAGAGATGACGAGATCACGGTCGCTAGCTGCTACCTCGTCAACTCTGATGAAACTACTGCGACTCACTGACCAGAGCTGGATCTCAATGTACCTGGATCTGCACACGAGGTGCAGGGTATAACGTGAGTACACCAACTCAATAAGTAACGAAAACAACCTATGGGCTGAGAGGTAGTGACAGACTAAACCTCCGATAATTCGAACAACAACATATAGTTTGAACATGAAAGTAATAGAATAGAAAGTAAGCGAAATGCACCGAGTTATGTCTGTAAACTTGCATAAGTTCGTGTAAATCGGAGATGCTATGTATACAGTGTTCAACTCTCATAAAGAAGTCCACTGAGTACTCGAATTGGCCATCAGGCCAAGGGAAAATCCATCCCAGAATATGGATAAACACAGTGACATAGTCACTCAGTACTGAGGAAAAGAACAAAAAAAAAGCCAATCCAGCCCCACGGAGAAGATCCATCTCCGGAACATATCACTCGGACAAGATCCATGTCAAGAGAAGATCCATCCCTCAACATATGTGCGCTCACTAGGGGTGTGAAGACTCTGGAGGGGCTCCTATAAGCCCAAGCGCTATATCAAACCAATGAAGGTATGATTAAAGGATCGCTGCGGTGTGCAGTCCGATCTCATAACTGTCTCAAAAATCCGGCTCTAGGCCTCACTCAGTCAATACTTTCAAGTCTCACTCACAATGCTCTCAAGTATGTATAATTCAGCCCAAACAATAACAATGCAATATAACTAACAAATGTTGAGACTGGGGCATTAAAATGTATGCTACAACAAGACTGAGTGCATGGTAGTAAATAACTACAGATAGAGACAGCAACAATTGACCGTTTCAGTCTAAACACATTGGCATGAAGCCTTAGCAATTACACTTATCATGATTTCTAATATGTTCAAGGAAATCTCCGCCTTCGCAGTACAAGTATCAGTGTGAATCAACCATTAGACAATACCATGGGATGAGCCAGGCCACAAACATTCGGTGAACGCCCGCATGCCCGTCACTTGGCAAGTGCGTCACCTTAATTAAGAAAATTATCAGATAATTTGGGGTTTCGAACCCTCAGTTCCAAGGTTGAAGACGTTACTTACCTCAAAACCGGCTAAAACACTACTCCGCAGTGCCCCTGCCTCGAAATTCGACCTCAGAGCGATCCAAATCTACCAACAATCAAGTGTACATCATTATTATATGCTAAGAGGTGAATCCTAATCAAAATCGATAAAAATACTCAATAATCCCGAAAATAATCAAATCCGGCCCCCAGACCCACATCTCGGAATTCGATAAAATTTATGGCACAAGAATCCTCATCCTCCCACGAGTCTATACATACCAAGAACACCGAAATCAGAGTCCAAATGACCCCTCAAATCCTCATTCTAGAGCCTCTTAATCCCAAGCCCAAACTACCCTTTTCCACTAATGTTTCTCAACTTTTCCATCATTAATCCGACCTTTAATCATGTATTAACGAGTTTAGAGTCCAAAAATCTTACCTCCACGAAGAACTATCGAGTTCCCTCTTCAAAAACCCTTCAAAAGCTTCAAACCCGGATAAAATATTGAGAAAAATGGTTACAATTCGCGAAGGCTGGTTTTTATACTTACTGCACAATGATTTCGCACCTACGACCCATTTCTCGCACATGCGGCTTAGCAGGTGCGATGATCTTTCCGCACATGTGGTCTCATCTGGGACCACCGAAATCTGTACCTGCGATCCTTCTTCCGCACTTGCGACCTCGCAGGTGCGACAATTTCCTCGCACCTGCGGAACTTCTCAACCCAGCCCATTCTCGCACCTGCGGAGCCATGTCCGCTCCTGCGGGACCGCACCTGCGGCTCCCTTTCCGCAGGTGCGAAAACATCAGAACAGCAGCTAAAGCTGCATTTTGCCAAGTCCATATTCCCCGTTCGCCACCTGAAATAAAGCCCGAGCCCCTCGGGACCCCAACCAAGCATATCAACGCATCATATATGATCATTCAAACTTAGTCGTCCCTTTGAAACATCAAAAACAACATCAGAACTCTATAAACTCATCGAACTCAAGCCTATGAACATTGAAACTTCTAAATTCCACCAACGATGCCGAAACTACCAAAAACAACTCTGATTGACCTGAAATTTTGCTGACATATCCAAAATGACTATACGAATTTGTTCCAGCTGTCAGATTTCCATTCCGACTCCGATAGCTTATTTTCCACTGTCGACTGGAAATCGCGAAAAACTAACTTTCGCCAATTCAAGCCTAATTCTACACCGGACATCACAAAAACATTTCGAACACACTCCTAAGTACCAAATCACCTAACGAAGCTATCTGAGCCATAAAATCCACATTCTGAGGTCATTTACCAATAAGTCAACTCTGGGTTGACTTTTCCAACTCTAAGGCTATTTTTAGAGACTAGTGTCTAAATTCCTTCTATAATCACTCTGAACCCGAGCTAATCAATTCTATCATATCATGAACAGTCTAACCAAGCTACGATAAGGCAGAAACAGTGAAAATAATGCACGTTCTACGTAATGACCGACCGGGTCGTTACATTCTCCCCCTCTTACACAAATGTTCGTCCTCGCAGGGGTCTAAAAACATACCTGGAGTCTCAAACAAGTGAGGATATCTGCTCCGCATCTCCCGCTCGGTCTCCCAAGTAGCCTCCTCCACTGGCTGACCTCTCCACTGCACATTCACTGAAGCTATCTCTTTTGACCTCAACTTTCTGACCTCGCAAGCCAAAATAGCAACTGGTTCAACCTCATATGACATATCATCCTCGAGATGAGCTGTACCGAAGTCTAAGACATGAGACGGGTCACCAACATACTTCCGAAGCATCGACACGTGGAACACCGGATGAACACTAGACAAGTTGGGTGGCAAAGCAAGTCTATAAGCCATCTCTCCAACCTTATGAAGCACCTCAAATGGACCAATGAACCGGGGACTAAGCTTTCCCCTCTTCCCGAACCTCATAACACCCTTCATGGGTGACACCTTCAGCAGTACCTTATCACCATCCATGAAAGACACGTCCCGAACCTTCCGGTCTGCACAGCTCTTATGTTTGGACTGGGCCGTTCGAAGTCGCTCCTGAATCAACTTCACCCTTTCCAATGCATCCTGAACCATATCTGGGCCTAATAGTCTAGCCTCACCGGGCTCGAACCAACCAACCGGAGATCTACACCTCCTACCATATAAAGCCTCATACGGCTCCATCTGAATGCTGGACTGGTAGATGTTATTATATGCAAACTCCACTAGTGGCAGAAACGTATCCGATGAACCACCAAAATCAATCACACAAGCACGCAACATGTCCTCTAAGATCTGAATAGTCCGCTCTGACTCCCTGTCGGTCTGGGGATGAAATGATGTGGTCATCTCTACCCGAGTACCCATACCTCTCTACATAGCCCTCCAAAACTGAGATGTGAACTGAGTACCTCTGTCAGAAATAATAGAAACTGGGACCCCATGTAGTCGGACAATCTCCCTAATGTAAATACCAGCTAAACTCTCCGAATTATAAGTAGTACTGACAGGAATGAAGTGCGCGGACTTAGTCATTCGATCCACAACGACCCAGATAGCATCAAATCCCTTCGAAGTCCGTGGAAGCCCAACTACAAAGTCCATGGTGATCCGCTCCCACTTCCACTCCGGAATGACTAACTCCTGAAGCAATCCACCTGGCCTCTGGTGCTCAAACTTGACCTAGTGGCAGTTGAGGCACCGTGCTACATACTCCACAATGTCTCTCTTCATCCACCTCCACCAATACTGGTGTCTCAGGTCCTGGTACATCTTCACGGCACCCGGGTGGAGGGAATACCGCGAGCTATGGGCCTCGGCCAATATTGACTCTCGAAGACCATCTACGTCGGGCACACAAATACGGCCTTGCATCCTCATAACCCCGTCATCATCAATAGTCACATCCTTGACATCACCTCGACGGACCTTGTCGTGAAGAACCAACAAATGACAGTCATCATACTGGCGTGCTCTAATCTGATCATATAGAGAAGACCAGGGCGCCATGCTAGCTAACACCCGTGGAGGCTCCGACAAATCTAATCTCACCAGCTGCCCTGCTAAGGCCTGAACATCACGTGCTAAGGGCCGCTCCGCTGCCGAAAGATAGGCTAGACTTCCCAAACTCCCTGCACGGCGACTCAAGGCATCGACCACTACATTGGCCTTCCCCGGGTGGTACAGGATAGTAAGGTCATAATCCTTCTGCCTCAGCAGATACTGCAAACTACGATGATCGGTATAAATCTCACACTGGACCCCGTACAAATAATGATGCCAGATCTTTAAGGCATGAACAATAGCAGCTAGCTCAAGATCATGCACTGAATAGTTCTTCTCATGTAACTTCAACTATCTGGATGCGTAGGCAATCACCCTACCGTCCTGCAACAAAACCGCTCCAAAGCAAACTCTAGAAGCATCACAATAGACTGTGTAAGAACCCGAACCAGTAGGCAAGACTAATACCGGAGCTATGGCCAATGCTGACTTGAGCTTCTGAAAGCTCTCCTCACACTCATCGGACCATTTGAATGGAGCACCCTTCTGGGTCAATCTGGTCAGTGGTGAAGAAATAGAAGAGAATCCCTCCACAAAGCGACGGTAATAACCCGCCAACCCAAGGAAACTCCTAATCTCTGTAGCTGAGGAAGGTCTGGGCCAACTCTACACCGCCTCTATATTCTTCGGGTCCATTTGAATACCCTCACTAGACACCACGTGACCCAAAAACGCTACCGAACTAAGACAGAACTCACACTTGGAGAACTTTGCATAAAGTTTCTCCTCTCTCAACCTCTGCAACACAACCCGCAAATGCTGAGTGTGCTCTTCCTGGCTATGAGAATACACCAGGATGTCGTCAATGAACACAATAACGAATGAATCAAGGTAAGGCTGAAACACGTTGTTCATCAAGTGCATGAATGCGGCTGGGGCATTGGTCAGCCCAAAAGACATAACCAAAAACTCATAGTGACCGTATCTGGTCCTGAAAGCAGTCTTCAGAATATCATAATCCTGAATCTTAAACTGGTGATACCCCAATCTCAAGTCAATATTGGAGAACACCTTAACTCCTTGAAGCTGATCAAATAAGTCATCAATGCGAGGCAAAGGATACTGGTTCTTCATTGTAACCTTATTCCGCTTCCTGTAGTCAATGCACATGCGCATAGAACCATCCTTCTTCTTTACGAACAACACTGGTGCACCCCAGGGTGATACACTAGGCCGAATGAACCCCTTATCAAGGAGTTCCTGAATCTTCTCCTTCAATTACTTCAACTCAGCTGGGGCCATACGGTAAGGCGAAATAGAGATAGGCTGGGTATCTGGCAACAAGTCAATACCAAAGTCAATGTCCCTGTCAGGTGGCATGCCTGGCAGGTCTGCAGGGAATACATCCGGAAACTCATGGACCACATGAACAAAATCAATAGAAGGAGCCTCACTACTAACATCCCTCACAAAGGCCAGATAAGACTCACATCCCTTCCCAATCATACGATGAGCCTTTAGATAGGAAATCACACTACTAGGTGCATACTCCACCGAACCTCTCCAATTAATTCTCGATAATCCGGGCATAACTAAGGTCACGGTCTTTGCGTGACAGTCAAGAACAACATGGCACAGAGATAGCCAATCCATGCCCAATATCACATCGAAGTCAACCATACTAAGCAATAATAAGTTTTCCCGAGTCTCTAAACCTCCAATAGATATAACACAAGACTGGTACACCCGGTCCACCACAACAATACCCCCCACCGGAGTCGACACATGAACATGTGAAATCAAGGACTCACGGGGCATATCCAAGAAATGTGCAAAATATGATGAAACATATGAATATGTAGAGCCAGGATCAAACAATACCGAAGCATCTCGGTGACAGACGGAAATAATACCTGTAATCACTGCATCTGAAGCTATGGCCTCTGGTCTGGCCGGAAGTGCATAGATACGGGCATGTCCTCCACCGGATCGACCTCCCCCTCTAGGGCGGCCTCAGACTAACTGACCTCCACCCCCGGCTGCTTGGACGGGTGGTGTAGGAACTGGTGCTGAAGTTGGAGGTTGGCTCCTCTGCTGATAAGAACTACCAGAAAGGCGGGTACAATACCTCTTGATGTGCCCTGGATCCCCACACTCGAAACAACCCCTCTCAGCAAAAGACGGTGGGGACTGAAGGGAACCCCTGGAACCAGAGTAGCTACTAGAAGAGCCATGTGATGAAGAACCCTGAACTGACTGTGGCCGGGATGAGCTCTGGGCTGGAAGTGCACTGAATGATGAACGGCCCGGATGAGAACTACGAGGGTCGTGTCCAGATGAAGTACCACTGTTAACTGGGCGAGCTGGCTGAGGAGGTCTGAATGGACGACCTCTGCTATACTGAGACTGACCTCCCAAGTGACCACCACCATAAATACCAGATCCTCGAGGCCTGTTGGCCTCTCTCTCAACACGCTCCTGGCGGTGCACTGACTCAATCTCCCTAGCTATGTCAACTACCTCCTCAAAAGAAGCCCCAGATACCTTATCCCTGGTCAGAAAGATCTGTAACTGATAAGTAAGACCGTCAACAAACCTCCGGATCCTTTCTCGGTCTGTGGGAACTAGCCAGATGGCATGACAGTCTAACTCAGAGAACCTCATCTCGTACTGCATCACGGTCATGTCTCCCTGACGCAACTGCTCGAACTCTCTGCGCAGCTCCTCTCTGCGAGACTGTGGTATATACTTTTCCAAAAAGAGAATGGAGAACTGGTGCCACGTAAGGGGCGCTGCATCAGTGGGTCTACGCCTCTCATAGGCCTCCCACCAAGCAAGTGCAGCTCTTGAGAACTGGAAGGTAGTAAATGGAACTTTGCTAGCCTCTAGTATCCCTGTTGTGCGTAGTATCCTCTAACACTTGTCCAAGAAGGCCTGGGCGTCCTCGCCCTCAGTACCACTAAAAGTAGGAGGCTGGAGCCTGCTGAATCTCTCCAACCTACGCTGCTCATCGTCAGCTAAGGCTGGAACTACATAATCTTGTACCGGAGCAATGGGCTGTGCTGGGACTGCCCCAGGTGTCTGAAGTCCCTGGATGACCAACGCAGGTGTACGGGCAGCTGGAGTCTGAATGCCTCCCCCGGCCTGAGAAGTAGTAGCAGTACTGGACATCGCAACGGCATGTGCCAAGCTAGTGCACACCGTCAAAATCTGAGCTAGGGTCTCCTGAAGCCCTGGAATCACAATGGGCACTGTTGGGGCCTAAGCCTGCCCCGCTGGAATCTCAGCTGCGCGGACCTGATCCTGAGCAACGGGAGGGTCCACAGGTGCTGCCCCGGCTGCTGTGCGGGCTGCACCCCTCCCTTTTCCACGGCCTCGACCACGGCCTCAACCTATGGCTGGTACTGCTAGTGCCTGGTCACCACTACCGGTAGCACGAGTCCTCACCATCTGTGAGAGAATGAAAACAACAGAAGTTTAGTTCCCGAGTTCCACAGAGTCGCACGACAAAATTCAAAGATGTGGAATTTTCCTAAGGGTTCTGTAGCCTCTCGAAGATAAGTACAGATGTCTCCGTACCGATCCGCAAGACTCTACTAAACCTGCTCATGACTGGTGAGACCTATTCAACCTAGGGCTTTGATACCAACTTGTCACGACCCAATTTTCAGAGTCGTGATGGCGCCTGTCATGGAACCAGGCCAGCCACCTAACTATAACGGTTCTAGGTTCTATTATTGGAGAAAATGCTCATTTTTAATAAATCCAAATCAATAATGGTGGAAAATTCATAATTTGGAAACAATTTAAGGAAGGAAAAAAAAATTCAAATACTACAGCCTCGGATCCGGTATCACACAGTCATGAGCTACTAATACATAAACAAAACCCAAAAGAAATGACCAACATAGTCTGATAATAAATACGACAGGTAGAAAAGAAAGAGATGACGAGATCACGGTCGCCAGCTGCTACCTCGTCAACCCCGATGAAGTTGCTGCAACTCACTAACCAGAGCCGGATCTCAATGTACCTGGATCTGCACACGAGGTGCAGGGTATAACGTGAGTACACCAACTCAATAAGTAACAAAAACAACCTATGGGCTGAGAGGTAGTGACAGACTAAACCTCCGATAATTCGAACAACAACATATAGTTTGAACATGACAGTAATAGAGTAGAAAGTAAGCGAAATGCTCCGAGTTATGTCTGTAAACTTGCATAAGTTCATGTAAATCAGAGATGCTATGTATACAGTGTTCAACTCTCATAAAGAAGTCCACTGAGTACTCGAATTGGCCATCAGGCCCAGGGAAAATCCATCTCAGAATATGGATAAACACAGTGACACAGTCACTCAGTACTGAGGAAAAGAAAAAAAAGCCAATCCAGCCCCACAGAGAAGATCCATCTCCGGAACATATCACTCGGACAAGATCCATGTCCAGGGAAGATCCATCCCTCAATAAATGTGTGCTCACTGGGGGTGTGAAGACTCCAGAGGGGCTCCTATAAGCCCAAGCGCTATATCAAACCAACGAAGGTATGATTAAAGGATCGCTGCGGTGTGCAGTCCGATCTCATAACTATCTCAAAAATCCAGCTCTAGGCCTCACTCAGTCAATACTTTCAAGTCTCACTCACAATGCTCTCAAATATGTATAATTCAGCCCAAACAATAATAATGCAATACAATTAACAAATGTTGAGACTGAGGTATTAAGATGTATAATACAACAGTACTGAGTGCATGGTAGTAAATAACTACAGATAGAGATAGCAGCAATTGACTGTTTCAGTCTAAACACATTGGCATGAAGCCTTAGCAATTACACTTATCATGATTTCTAATATGTTCAAGGAAATCTCCGCCTTCGCAGTAGAAGTATCAGTGTGAATCAACCATAAGACAATTTCATGGGATGAGCCAGGCTACAAACATTCGGTGAACGCCCGTATGCCCGTCACTTGGCAAGTGCGTCACCTTAATTAACATCAATTATTAGATAATTTGGGGTTTCAAACCCTCAGTTCCAAGGTTGAAGACGTTACTTACCTCAAAACCGGCTAAAACACTACTCCGCGGTGCCCTTGCCTTGAAATTCGACCTCCGAGCGCTCCAAATCTACCAACAATCAAGTGTACATCATTATTATATGCTAAGAGGTGAATCCTAATCAAAATCGATAAACAATACTCAATAATCCCGAAAATAATCAAACCCGGCCCCCGGGCCCACATCTCGGAATTCGATAAAATTTACAGCACAAGAATCTTCATCCTCTCACGAGTCTATACATACCAAGAACACCGAAATCGGAGTCCAAATGACCCCTCAAATCCTCTTTCTAAAGCCTCTTAATCCCAAGCCCTAACTACCCCTTTTCCACTGACGTTTCCCAACTTTTCCACAATTAATCCGACCTTTAATCATGTATTAACGAGTATAGAGTCTAAAAATCTTACCTCCACGAAGAACTATCAAATTCCCTCTTCAAAAACCCTTCAGCAGCTTCAAACCCGGATAAAATATTGAGAAAAATGATTACAATTCGCGAAGGCTGGTTTTTATACTTACTGCACAGTGATTTCGCACCTGCGACCCATTTCTCGCATCTGCAGCTTCGCATGTGCGATGATCCTTCCGCACATGCGGTCTCATATGGGACCACCCAAATCCGCACCTGCGATCCTTCTTCCGCACCTGCGACCTCGCAGGTGCAACAATTTCCTCGCACCTGCGGAACTCCTCAACCCAGCCTATTCTCGCACCTGCGGAGCCAAGTCCGCTCCTGCGGGACCGCACCTACGGCTCCCCTTCCGCAGGTGTGAAAACATCAGAACAGCAGCTAAAGCTGCATTTTGCCAAGTCCAAATTCCCCGTTCGCCTCTCGAAATCAAGCCCGAGCCCCTCGGGACCCCAACCAAGCATACCAACTCATCATATATGATCATTCAAACTTAGTCGACCTTTGAAACATCAAAAACAACATCAAAACTCCAAAAACTCATCGAATTGAAGCCTATGAACATTGAAACTTCTAAATTCCACCAACGATGCCGAAACTGCCCAAAATAACTCCGATTGACCTGAAATTTTGCAGACATATCCAAAATGACTATACGAACCTGTTCCAACTGTCAGAATTCCATTCCGACTCCGATAGCCTATTTTCCATTGTCGACCGAAAATTGTCAAAAACTAACTTTCGCCAATTCAAGCCTAATTCTATATCAGACATCAAAAAAATATTTTGAACACACTCCTAAGTACCAAATCACCTAACGAAGCTATCTGAGCCATAAAATCCGCATTCCGATGTCATTTACCAATAAGTCAACTCTGTGTTGACTTTTCCAACTCTAAGGCTATTTTTAGAGACTAGTGTCTAAATTCCTTCATAATCACTCTGAACCCGAGCTAATCAATTCTATCATATCATGAACAGTCTAACCAAGCTACGACAAGGCAGAAATAGTGAAAATAATGCACGTTCTACGTAATGACCGACCGGGTCGTTACAAGAAGGAAAAATATTTTTCAAAACATTTTCTCAATCTAACCCACCATATGCCTCATCCCCACCAACCCACCCCACCCAAACCACCATAGCCCACCCCACCCCTACACCCACTACTACCATCCCAACCTCACCCAACTCAATAGAAATATTATTAAGAATACTTTCTTTGAAACTTAGAGCCCGTTTGGACAGATTTGACTTCAACGCAACAAATTTGACTTCAATGCAATAATATAGGCAACATATTTGACTTCAATGCAATATAACCACCCTTTCAACTTGCAAAGGGAAATTGTATCTTCCGATTAATTGGAAAAATAATTTAACTTTAACTTTTTACTTTACTATTAATAAGATAACTTATAGCTACACAAACAAATAATTTGATTTAGACCACAAATTTTAAAAATTTACTCTTCTTTTAAAACTTGTGACAAATCAACACCGCCACATAAATTAGTCGGAAGGAAGTGAGTAATTTCTTATGGGAATGTTGCATATTTAACGTCCCTAAGGAAAAAATATACGATGTTCGCTATTATATTTAGTCATGATTTCTTGCACCCAACTCAACAGATCTAAGCTTTTAGAAATATTATTCCAATTAAGCTTATGTCACTAAATATTCTGAGCAAAAATAAAATTATAAATTGTATTTGAAAAAATTACACTTATATAATATGGGTTAACCCATATTCAATCCGCCTATTTGATATCCAACCCATTTTTTACCCGTATGAAATATGAGCGGATTGAGATCCAACCCATTTTTGCTCAATCCATTTTTAACCCGCCTAAATCTAACCCAACCCGTCCATTCACCACTAAATGTATCCATTGTTATTCACGGCTATACAAAGTATATACCGTCATAGTACATCTTCTTTCCTCCCTTCAGAATCTCTCGGTAGTGAAAATGCCATTTTAACCCTATCATCTATTTTAACACTAACATCACCACAAGGAAGAGGGAATTCAGAATTCTTACAACATAAGAATCTTGGGGAATAGTTAATTGGGTAATTGGAAGCGTATTAAGAGGGAGGTTTGCACAAATAGAATATGAGAAATTTTCATATTTACTTATGGATTTATAGGATATGTATTCCATAATCTACAATTTGTATTGAAATTATAAATTCTACTACAAATATACAAAAGCTACTCTAAAAATACGGTAGATCCCCCCCTATTCTGAAACTTATCCTTAATTTGTCCCTAAAAGTTCTCCAATTTGATCTTTACTGATTATCACTATAAATATATTAGGGTTTTTTCTTCGGAACATTAAGTTACGACTAGGGGTGGCAAATAGGCGTGTTGGACTGAGTTTGGACGGGTCAATAAATGGGTCACTGCCCTACCCAACCCAAAGTTTCTGGGGCTAAGATTGGCTAGGTCAAGATGGACTAAACAATGATCATAGCCCAACTCGCCCAACTTGACCCATGTTTTAGAACCACGTGCTCGTCAAACAAAGCCTTTTACCTTTTATACATAGGTGTATAAAAGTTAAATAAATACAATTAGTATTTGAGAATCAAAATATATTTTCTTAAATAACAAATTATTATTTAAAATTTGTACATTGAAAAAAGAAGAAGTAAATTTCACCACAACTCAATTAGACTTAATTTTCATTTTTAAACTTAGATACAAAATAATGATTGGGCAACTAAGTAAATTTCTAGATAAGTTTGGTTGAGATCCCTTGGATTTAGGTGAGCTTCATGGGTCGGAGTGGGCTATAAAAATGATAGGTCAAGTTGAGACCCGGGACCACGTCTCGAAATCGGGTAAAAGTCACAAAATTCGAAGACCCATTCGACCATGAGTCCAACCATACCAAAATTAGTCAACTCCGATCACACTCGACCTTCAAATCCCCAAATTATAGTTTATGAAGTTTCTATAATTTTTCCAAAGTTCCATCTCAAAGTACTAATTAAATGATGAAATCAATGATATATTCATGTATAATAACAAAATCTGAGTAAGAATCACTTACCTCGATAAATTTCTTGAAAACCCCACGAAATATCGCCACAAACCGAGCTCCCAAAGTCCCAATGTGAAATAATACCCTAAACCACCTCGTTTATATAGTACATAATCTGACCTCTCACTGAGCTGACTGCACATTCTTTTGTGCGGCCGCACATCCCATGTCCCGCGGCCGCAAGTCCAAATTGTGCGGTCGCACTTCAACAGTGGTTGCACCATAACTTTCTGTACAAATATTCAAATGATGAATGGTTTAACTTTCTGAAAACCAGATTCAAAGTGCTACAACTTTCATTTTTGGATCATCTCTAAATCCCTTATATATTAAATGATATCAACTTCCGAAGTAAGGACATCGTACCTGCAGATTTCTTCTTTCTGCGGCCGCAAGAGGATTTCTGAGGTCTGCACATTCTCTCTGCGATCTACAATTTTCCTCTAAGATCCGCGCTTTTCCTTTATGGTCCGCACCTGAGGCTTTGCGTAAGCAGTCCAAAATGTTCCTCCGCAATTCAAAAGTTCCAGAACATCATCAGAGTGGCCAAATGCCCCAACTCGCTCAAAACTCACCCTGAAACACAACCAAGCCACTCAGGACCCCGTCTGAATGTACCAACAAGTCCTAAAACATGATACGATCTTAGTCGAGCCCTCAAATCACATCAAACAACATCAAAAGCACGAATTGCACTCAAAATCAAGCCTATTAAAACTAAGGAAATTCCAATTCTACAAACGATTCTGAAACCTATCAAATCACATGCGATTGACCCCAAATATTTGCACAGAAGTCACAAATGACACCACGGCTCTACCCCAACTTCTAGAATTGGCATCCGACCCCGATATTAGAAAGTCCACTCCTAGTCAAACTTTCCAACATGTCACGACCCGAAATTATCACCACTCGGGATCGTGATGGCGCCTAACATCACACTTGTCAGGCAAACCAACGTTAGAGTTTTGTTTAGCCATTTATGTCCATTTTTAGTAATTAATAGTAACTAAACGAAATAAAGCGGAATAACTGTAAGGTAAATATAGAAATCGAAGTCATTTACATTCTACTCCTCCCCAGAAACCTAGTGTCACAATTTCACGAACACACTATGATTTTTCTACAAACATTTGTCTGAAAGAAATTTGCATCTATTTTTGAAAAGCAAGAAAAACAGTAATAAAGGAGTGTAGAAGGGGACGCCAGGGCCTGTGGACGCCATCAGGACTACCTTGGGTCTCCAACTGTGAACCTGAGCCAAGTCTCTCAGTCAGCCACAACCTGCTCTGAAATCTGCACAGGAAGTGCAGAGTGATGTATCAGCACAACTGACCCCATGTACTAGTAAATGTCGAGCCTAACCTCGACGAAGGTGTGACGAGGCTACGGTGGGACATCTACAATATATATATATATATATATATATATATGCTACAAACTATAAATAATAAGAGAGAAATGAGAACATTAATTTAAAGCAGTAAATTGCAAGAATAAATACGTAACCTCAGTGTCTTATCCATATCCAGCTATAACCAATCCTTAGGCGAAATGTAAAACCATCGAATAACTTACACAGTCAGCGAATAATAAATAAACACATATATTGATGCAGCGCGCATCCCGATCCCACTAGACAACACAAATCCTCCCTTATTCTTTCGTAACAAATACAATAAAAGTAAATAATAATATATATGTTGCGGCGCGCAACCCGGTCCAACCATATATCAATATCAACATAATAATTCACCTTTATTACTCTATTTCAATCCACCCTTATTCCTCTTGTTACGGCGTGCAACCCCTTCCCACCAAATAATCATAATCACCTTTATTCCTCTTCATAAATTCTCCCTTATTCCTCCTGTTGCGGCGTGCAACCCGATCCCACCATATCATAGTAAATTACACATAGTGTACAAAAATTTCATAAAATTCTTGCAAGACCCTTACCAACACTTGAAATTTGAAACACATTAAGCAGGAGCCGTATAAACAACAAAACTCAATAAGTTTACTACTACTCAGCGAGACCAAACCAGGATATCACAAAAATTGCCAATAAGAATATTTTAAACCAATAAAAGGGGGAGCAATAATCCTACTAGGAAACAAATATCCAACAGGTAACAATTAAACACGGAATTACAGTTAGACATGTAACTAGTAAAGCAAGAAGAAAAACAATATAATGGAAAATAGGAGAAAACATGTAAAACGGGTAAATTGGCAGCACATAGGTACTCGTCACCTCACGTATACGCCGCTCACATGAATTATCACATAACAAACAATGCGAAGGTTCCTAAATCCTCATGTCAAGGTTAGACGCAATCCTTACCTCGCTCCAAATACCACTCAATCAATCACAACCTTGCCTTTCAAATTAGCCTCTAAGCCAACAATATCTAGTAAATTGCCAACCAAATGATTCAAAATAAGCCTTAGGAATCACCCACGATAACTAAAGGTTCAATTTAGGTCATTTTTTAAAAGGTCAACACCCGGGCCCGCTTGGTCCAAACCTGATATTCGGACCAGAACCCTATTATCCATTCAGCCCCGAGCCCGGATATATAATTAATTTTGGAATTCGACCTCAATTTGAAGTCCAAATCCACAAATTTCGAAATCCCTAGTTTCTACCCGAAAATCCCCAATTCCACCATGAAAACCTTAGATTTTAGGTTGAAATCTTGTAAAACGAAGTGAAAGATTTAATGGAATGAGTTAAGAATCACTTACCTCTGATTCGGGGAAGAAGTATCCTTTTAAAAATCGCCTTGAGGTTTTCTTGTGTTTGGAAATGTTGAAAAATGAGAAAAATACCGTCTAAGTCAAGACCTATCAGCTGCATATGTCGCATTTGCGACCAGAGCTTCGCAATTGCGAAGCTCGCAAATGCGAATCCTTCGCATTTCTGCAGCTATCGCAAATGCGAACAAGAACTTATGCAAATGAGGTCCTTTTCTCACAATTGCAAGACTAACTAGACCAGCCCCATGCTCGCAAATGCGAGATCTGCAGACCTGAACTCACACCAACTATGATTTCCAAGTTCTTTTCACTACGTAGCCTATCCGAAACTCACCCTAGCCCTCGGTGCTCCAAACCAAACATGCACACAAGTCTAAAAACATCATACGAACTTGATCGTGCGATCAAATCGCAAAGAAAAAACCTGGAACTACGAATTTAGCACCAAAACATATGAAATTCTCAAGAACACTTTAAATTTTCTATTTTCTCAATCGAACGTCTGAATCACGTCAAATCAGTTCTGTTTCTCACCAAATTTAATACATAAGGTATAAATATCATAACGGACCTGTACCAGACTCTGGAACCAAAATACGGACTCGATACCAACAAAATTAACCATTAACCAATTTCATAAAACTATTATAATTTTAGTGTTTTAATTTTAATCAAAAATTCATTTCTCGAGTTAGGGACCTCGGAATTCGATTATGTGCATACACCCAGGTCCCATATTTTAATACAGACCCACTGGGACCATCAAAATACAGGTCCAGGTCTGTTTACTAAAAATATTGACCGAAGTCATCTAAAATCAACTTTTTAGGCCATAAATTGTTATTTCCGTAATTTTTAACATAAAAGCTTTCCGGAAATTACGCCTGGACTTTGCAAGCAAATCGAGATAAAAATGATATTTCTAAGGCTATAAAGCGCAGAGTTGAATTCTAAAACATAAGATGATTCTTTGGGTCATCATAATCTCCACCTCTAAAACAATCGTTCATCCTCGAGCGGACTTAGAAAAGTACCTGAACTGGTGAATAAGTGGGGATATCTACTCTGCATGTTCGACTCGGACTCCCAAGTAGCTGCCTCAATAGGGTGACCTCTCTACTGCACTCGAACTGAATGATAACTCTTCGACCTTAGCTGACGAACCTGCCGGTCTAGAATAGCTACCGGCTCCTCCTAACACGTGGGACGGGTCACCATGATACTTCCGGAGCATGGACACATGGAATACTAGATGAACTGCTCATAAATCAAGAGGCAACGTAAGTCAATAAACCACCTCTCCCACTCTATCGAGAATCTCAATAGGTCCGACAAATCCAGGGCTCAACTTGCCCTTCTTCCCAAAACTCATGACACCCTTCATAGGTGATACCTGAAGCAACACCCTCTCCCCTACCATGAATGCCACATCACGAACTCTACGATCGGCATAACTCTTTTTCCTAGACTGAGCTGTGCGAAGTCGATCCTGTATAACCTTGACCTTGTCCAAGGCCTCCTGCACTAGATTTGTACCCAATAACCGAGCCTCCCTCGACTCAAACCACCCAACTGGCGACGTGCACCGTCTACCATATAATGCCTCATAGGGAGCCATCTGAATGCTCGACTGGTAGTTGTTGTTGTAAGCGAACTCTGCAAGGGGTATGAACTAATCCCACGATCCTCTGTAGTCTATAACACAAGCGTGAAACATATCCTTCAAGATTTGAATAGTACGCTCGGACTGCCCGTCCGTCTGAGGATGAAATGTTGTGCTAAACTCAACCCACGTACCCAACTCATGTTGCATTGTCCTCCAAAAGTGCAAAGTAAATTGCATACCTCGATTAGAAATGATAGACACGGGCACGCCGTGAAGGCGAACGATCTCCTGAATATAAATCTCTGCCAACCGCTCCGAAGAATAAGTAACTGCAACAGGAATGAATGTGCTGACTTAGTCAGCCTATCCACAATGACCCAAACAACGTAGAACTTTCTATGAGTCCGGAGTCCAAAAACAAAGTCCATAGTGATACACTCCAACTTCCACTCAAGAATCTCTATCTGCTGAAGCAAACCACCTGGTCTCTGGTGCTCACACTTCACCTGCTGACAATTCAGGCACCGAGCTACATATGCAACTATATCCTTTTTCATCTTTCTCCACCAATAATGCTGCCGCAGGTCCTGGTATATCTTGGCGGTGCCTGGGTGAATAGAATACCGAGAATTGTGGGCCTTCTCAAGGATCAACTCACAAAGCCCATAAACATTAGGCACACACACACGACCCCGCATCCTCAAAACTCCGTCATCTCTAACAATAACCTGTTTGGTACCACTGTGCCGAACTCTGTCCCTAAGGACCAACAAATGAGGGTCGTCATATTGTCGATCTCTGATATGCTCAAACAAGGAAGACCGAGCGACTCTGTAAGCTATAACACGGTTGGGCTATGAAATATCCAACCTCACAAACTGGTTGGCCAAAGTCTAAACATTTGATGCTAGCGGCCTCTCACCGACAAGAATGAACGCAAGGCTGCCCATACTCACTGCCTTCCTACTCAATGCGGCGACCACCACATTGGCCTTTCCCGGATGATACAATATGGTGATATCATAGTCTTTCAATAGCTCCAACCATCTCCTCTTCCTCAAATTGAGATCCTTTTGCTTGAACAAATACTGAAGGCTGCGATGATCCGTGAAAACCTCACACGACACGCCATAAAGATAGTGCCTCCAAATCATCAGCGCGTGAACAATGGCTGCTAACTATAAGTCATGGACATGGTAATTCTTCTCATGAACCTTCAACTTCCTAGACGCGTATGCAATAACCCTACCCTCCTGTATCAATACTACTCTGAGCCCAACACATGAGGCATCATAATATACCGTGTAAGATCCTGAACCTGATGGTAATACCAACACCGGCGCTGTATTCAAATCTGTCTTGAGCTTCTGAAAGCTCGCCTCACACTCGTCTGACCATCTGAACGGGTCACCCTTCTGGGTCAACCTGGTCAACGCGGCTTCTATAGATGAAAATTCCTCCACAAACCGACGGTAAAAGCCCGGCAAACCCAAGAAGCTCCTGATCTCCGTAGCTGAAGTGTGTCTAGGTCAAATCTTGACTGCCTCAATCTTCTTAGGATCTACCTGAATACCCTCTGCTAATACAACATGGCCTAAGAAAGCGACTGAATCAAACCAAAACTCGCACTTTGAAAATTTAGCATCAACTGACTGTCATTTAAAGTCTGGAGCACTATCTTGAGGTGATGCTCATGCTCCTCCCGACTGCAGGAGTATATCAAGATGTCATCAATAAACACGATCACGAACGAATCCAAATAAGGCTTGAACACTTGGTTCATCAAGTCCATAAATGTTGCTGGGGCATTAGTCAACCCAAAGGACATCACCAGAAACTCATTGTGCCCATACCACGTACGGAAATTTGTCTTAGGGACATCGGATGTCCTAATCCTCAACTGATGGTAGCCAGATCTCAAATCAAATATTCTAAAACACCTTGGCACCCTAAAGATGAGCAAACAAATCATCAATCCTCGGCAATTGATATTATTTCTTGATGGTGACTTTGTTCAACTGCCGATAATATATACACATCCTCATAGACCCATCCTACTTCTTCACAAACAAAATGGTGTACCCCAGGGCGATACACTATGTCTAATTAAGCCCTTATCAAGAAAATCCTATAATTGTTCCTTTAGCTCTTTCAACTCTAGGGGGGCCATCCGATATGGCGGGATAGAAATAAGCTGAGTGCCCGGAGCCAAATCAATGAAAAAGTCAATATCCCTGTCGGGTGGTATCCCCGACAGGTCTGTAGGAAATACCTCTGGAAACTCACAAACGACAGGCACAGAATCCATAGAAGGAGCCTCGCACAAGAATCACGAACATAAGCAAAATAGGCCAAACACTCGTTCTCAACCATACGTCGAGACTTCATGTAAGAAATAACCCTGCTAGGAGAGTGGCCAGGAGTCCCTCTCCACTCTAATTGAGGAAACCCTGTCAAGTTTAAGGTCACTATCTTGGCGTGACAGTCCAAGACAGTGTGATAAGGTGACAGCCAATCCATACCCAATATAACATCGAAATCAATTATATCAAGGAGTAGAAGGTCTACACTGGTCTCAAGACTCCTAATAGTGACCACACACGAACGATATACACGATCTACTACAATAGCATCTCCCATAAGTGTGGACACATATACAGGGGCACTCAAAGAATCACAGGGCACAACCAAATATGAAGCAAAATAAGATGACACATAGCAGTAAGTAGACCCCGGATCAAATAGAACTGAAGAATCTCTACTGCAAACTGAAACAGTACCAGTAATCACAGCATCAGATGACTCAGCCTCAGGTCTGACTGGAAAAGCATAACATCGGGGAAGGCCCGCACCACTCTGAACAACATCTCTGGGATGACCTCTAGCTGGTGAACCTCCACCTCTAGCGACCTGACCTCCACCTCTAACAATATATCCCCTACTTCTGGCTACCTGACTCCTGCCTCTGGCTGGTTGAGTAGGCGATGCAGTAACTAGTGCCCGAATCATGAAACGAGAACCCTGATACTGCGGCTGAACACTGAATAATCTTGGGCAAGCCCTCTAAATATGACCATAATCACCACTCTCAAAACATCCATCCTGATACTGTGGCTGTGGGATTTGAGACTTACCCTGATGAGCCGGCTGACAACGATAATAACTCTGAAAAGGAGGTGCTCAGATGGGATCTGATGGTGCACTATAAGATAGATGCACAAAAGGAGGCACATAAGAACCACGACTCCCTGAAGCGCTGTGAGATACCTGAAGTGCTGAATGAAATGGCCTAGGAGGATGGACTCTCCCAAAAGTACTCCTGCCCCCAGATGAGGCGCCGATGAACCCACCGGTATGACGAGGTATCTTATCTGACCCTTGACCTCCCTGTCCGAGAACTATCTCGACTCGTCTGGCCATATTGGCCACATACTGGAAAGAAACCTCGCTCCCAGTCTCCTTAGCCATCTGCAATCTAATAGGATGAGCAACACCCTCAATAAGCCTCCCCACCCTCTCTCTCTATCTCTCTCTCTATCTCTCTATGTGGGGAGCAAAAGAATAGCATGACGAGTCAAATAAACAAAACAAGTCTCATACTGAGTAACAATCATGTTGCCCTGCTGGAGACGCTCGAACTAACGGCGGCGCTCCTCTCTCAAGGTGGAAGGCAGAAACTTCTCTAAGAAGAGATGTGACAACGGGTCCCAAGTAAGAGCAGGCGACCCAGCTGTCTGGTCAACAAATAATCCCTCCACCATTTCTTCGCGGAACCAGTCATCTGAAAAGTAACAAAGTCGACCCCATTGGTCTCCAATATACCCATGTTCTGAAGAACCTCATTACAACTATCAATATACTCCTGGGGATCCTCCGAAGTAGCACCACTGAAATGAACTGGAAAGAGCTTGGTAAACCTATCCAATCTCCATAAGGCCTATAAGGACATAGCTGCCCCATCATCGGGTTGTGTCGCAGTAACCGGCTGAACCACTCCGACTGGATGAGCTATTGGAGTCTGAAACTGGGGAGCCATCTGCTCTGGAGTATGAGTAGCAGGAGTCTGGGCTCCACCTCCAACTTGAGATGTGGCTGGTGCCATGGGGAATGCGCCAGTCTGGGCCACACGCTCTATAAGGCCCACTAATCGGACAAAGGCATCCTAGAGCACTGGGGTGGAAATAAACCCCTCGGGGACCTGAGCTGGTCCGGTAGGAATAGTCTGAGATGGAAGCTCCTCATCAAACTCTACCTGAGGCTCCACAGCTGGGGCTACTGCTCGGGTTCTAGGATGAGCCCTGCCCCTACCTCGGCCTCTGGCACGGCCTCGGCGTCGACCTCTGCCCCTCGTAGGAGCTGCTCCTAGAGGCTCTAGCTGCTGATCAGCGGAAGATGCGGTATGTGTTCTCGCCATCTGCGAGAGAGAGTACAATCATTATTGAGATAACAATATCGCACGACAGAGTTGAATAAAAGTGAAATTTGTTCCTAGACGTCATAACCTATGGGAGATAAGCATAGACGTCTCCGTACTGATCACCAGACTCTACTAAGCTTGTCCGTGAATTGTGAGACCTAAGCAACCTAGCGCTCTGATATCAACTTATCACGACCCGAAATTCCCACCAGTCTGAATCGTGATGGCGCCTAACATCACACTTTCCAGGAAAGCCAACGTTAGAGATTTGTTTAGCCATTTATGTTCATTTTTAGTAATTAAACAAAATAAAGCGGAATAACTGTAAGGTAAATATAGAAATCGAAGTCATTTACATTCTACTCCTCCCTAGAAACCCGGTGTCACAATTTCACGAACACACTATGATTTTTCTACAAACATCTGTCTGAAATAAATTTACATATGTTTTTGGAAAGTAAGAAAAATAGTAATTAAGGTATGAAGAAGGGGACGTTGGGGCCTGCGGGCGCCAACACGACTACCTTGGGTCTCCAACTGTGAGCCTGAGCCAAGTCTCTCAGTCAGGCACACCCTGCTTCGAAATCTGTACAGGAAGTGCAGAGTGCAGTATCAGTACATCCGACCCCATGTACCGGTAAGTGTCAAGCCTAACCTCGACGAAGGTGTGATGAGGCTACGACGGGACTACCACAATATATATGCTACAGACTATAAATAATAAAACAGAAAGGAGAACAATAATTTAAAGCAGTAAATTGCAAGAATAAATACGTAACCTCAGTGTCTTATCCATATCCAGCTATAACCAATCCTTAGGCGAAATGTAAAACCATCGAATAACTTACACAATCAACAAAGAATAAATAAACACATATATTGATGCGGCGCGCATCCCGATCCCACCAGACAACACTAATACAATACATCTATATATATATATATATGTGTGTGTGTGTGTGTGTGTGTGTGTGTGTGTGTGTGTGTGTGTGTGTGTGTGTGTGTGTGTGTGTGTGTGTGTTGCGGCGCGCAGCCCGATCTCACCATAATCAATATAAACATAATAATTCACCCTTATTACTCTGTTTCAATCCACCCTTATTCCTCTTGTTGCGGCGTGTAACCCGATCCCACCAAATAATCATATTCACCCTTATTCCTCCTCATAAATCCTCCCTTATTCCTCCTGTTGCGGCGTGCAACCCGATCCCACCATATCATAGTAAATTACACATAGTGTACGATAATTTCATAAAATTCTCACAAGGTCCTTACCAACACTTGAAATTTGAAACAAAGCAACCGAGAGTCGTATAAACAATAAAACTCAATAAGTTTACTACTACTTAGTGTGACCAAACCAGGATATCACAAAAATTTCCAATAGGAACAATTTAAACCAATAAAAGGAGAGTAATAATCCTATAGGGAAACAAATATCCGACAAGTAACAATTAAAAACAGAATTACAGTTAGACATCTAACAAGTAAAGCAAGAAGGAAAACAATATAAAGGAAATGGAAGAAAACAGGTAAAACAAGTGAATTGGCGGCGCATATGTACTCGTCACCTCACGTATACGTCGCTCACATGAATTATCACATAACAAACAATGCAAAGGTTCAAGTCAAGGTTAGACGCAACACTTACCTCTCTCCAAATACCACTCAAAGTTCAATCACAACCTTGCGTTTCAAATTAGCCTCCGAGCCAACAATATCTAGCAAATTACCAACCAAATGATTCAAAATAAGCCTTAGGAATCACCCACGATAACTAAAGGTTCAATTTAGGTCATTTTTTAAAAAGTCAACACCCGGGCCCGCTTGGTCCAAACCTGATATTCGGACCAGAACCCTATTATCCATTCAGCCCCGAGCCCGGATATATAATTAATTTTGGAATTCGACCTCAATTTGAAGTCCAAATCCACAAATTTCGAAATCCCTAGTTTCTACCCGAAAATCCCCAATTCCACCATGAAAACCTTAGATTTTAGGTTGAAATCTTGTAAAACGAAGTGAAAGATTTAATGGAATGAGTTAAGAATCACTTACCTCTGATTCGGGGAAGAAGTATCCTTTTAAAAATCACCTAGAGGTTTTCTTGTGTTTGGAAATGTTGAAAAATGAGAAAAATACCGTCTAAGTCAAGACCTATCAGCTGCATATGTCGCATTTGCGACCAGAGCTTCGCAATTGCGAAGCTCGCAAATGCGAATCCTTCGCATTTCTACAGCTATCGCAAATGCGAATAGGCAATTCCGCAAATTCGGTCCTTTTCTCGAAACTGCAAGACTACCATTCCAGCCCCATGCTCGCAAAATTCGAAGCTTCTTCGCAAATGCGAGATCTGCAGACCTGAACTCATACCAACTCAGATTTCCAAGTTCTTTCCATTGCCTATCCGAAACTCACCCGAGCCTCGGGGATCCAAATCAAACATGCGCACAAGTCTAAAAACATCATACAAACTTGCTCGTGCGTCAAAATCGCAAAAATAACACCTAGAACTACGAATTTAGCCCCAAAACAAATGAAATTCTCAAGAACACTTTAAATTTTCTAATTTCTCAACCGGACGTCTGAATCACGTCAAATAAGTTCTGTTTCTCACCAAATTTCACATATAAGGTATAAATATCATAATAGACCTGTACCGTGCTCCGGAACCAAAATACGGACCCGATACCAACAAAATCAACCATTAACCAATTTCTTAAAACCATTATAATTTCAGTCTTTAAATTTTAATCAAAAATTCATTTCTCGAGCTAGGGACCTCGGAATTCGACTCTGGGCATATGCCCAAGTCCCATATTTTACTACGGACCCACGGGGACGGTCAAAACACGAGTCCGGGTCTGTTTACTCCAAAAGTTGACCAAAGTCAACTAAAATTAACTTTTTAGGCCATAAATTATTATTTCCTTAATTTTTAACATAAAAGCTTTCCGTAAATCACGCCCGGACTGCGTACGCAAATCGAAGAGGGTAAAAATGAGATTTTTAAGGCTATAAAGCGCAGAGTTGAATTCTAAAACATAAGATGACCCTTTGGGTCATCACACAACAAAACCAACTTTGCCTTTTCAAGCTAATTCAACTACGGGCCTCCAATTCATAATTAGCACACGCTTTCAAGTTCAAAATTATCCAACGAAGCTAACAAAAACATTAAAACTCCATTCCGGAGTCATTTACTCATAAGTCAACATCCAGTCAACCATTTCATCTTAAGCTTTCAACCTTGAGACTAAGCGTCTCAATTCATTTTGAAATCTCTTCGGACCCGCACCGACTAACCCGACAAGTCACATAACAGCTATAAATCACAAAAGGAACAGTAAATGGGGGAACGTGACTACAACTCTCAAAACGACCCGGCTGGTCGTTTCATTTTCTATATGTGAAAACACTGTTTACATGGAATACTGAGTATTCATGAAACTAATTTAGTTGGTGCACAAATTAAAGCAAGAACATAAAAAAGTTTTATTGTTTCATATAATCATACAGAGAATACTACAGACGTACAAACATCCAGTTCATAGAAAAGATATAAACATAAAAGGATAGTATATTACAGCTGCAAACATATATTAAGACATAGCACTAGGGTTCATAATTAAACTCGTACTAGCGGTTCACAAACCCTAAAATGGTTTGGAGACTTAGCCAAATATACTGCCCATAGATATAATTGTTTCGAAATCAAATAGATCAGTTGGGTATGAGCTTGAAACGAGGCTTAGAAAGGGCAGGTGCTGGATCATATCTCCCATAATCCTTTGTGTTGGCCTTAAGAAGCCTTTCATGGATTTCACTCATCTCCTCATGGTGTAATTGCTCTCCTACTGACACTTCCTGTCATGAATTGGTATTATTTATATTACAATAGTATGAAAAACATTATACTATTTCAATCAATTATAACAGGCAACTTGCCTTAGTTTTCCATGTTATTACTCCTTCTGCCCCAATTTATGTGCTACAGTTTAATTTCTTTTAATCTATCTAAACAAGAATGTCACTTTTTTATATTTAAAAATACTTGCTCTTTGAACTTCTCATTTCTTTCTTTAACGAAATGATTTATAGACATATAAATGTATATTGTTTATTTTAGATCACAGGTTTTGAAAAAAAAAATCTTTTTTTTCTTTCAATACTTAGTAGCAACATAAAATGGGACATAGGGAGCAATTTATTCCATTTATTATATGAATGGTCAACTGCGATTCTCTTTCCCGTGGCGTTATATTGTCAATGAATAATCAATTTATGTTAAATCATGAAGGACTGAAAGAGATTAAACTTCATTTCTCGCTTTTTACTCGTCAGATTTTCTTGCTTTACTCATCAATTGACAATCCAAAATAAGTAAACCAACATAGCTAAAGCAAACCTTATAATGAGTTCCACCCAGCTTTTCTTTCTCAAAGTTGCTTACAAATCTTGACTGTCGACCTGCATCATTGTTCAAAACGGAAAACTTGTATAAAAAGCGCCATAGACTCACTTTGCTGCGTTAGATTTATATAAAAAGAAAAAAGGAATTGATTGACAGACAGCTTATGAAAATGACCACACTTTCACAATAATTTAACTCGGCTAAAGAAATAGTATGACACTTCCAAAGAAATAAGCTAGTTCCTTCTATTTGATAGACCTACATACAAGACTAATATTTCATAAAACTATGATTTGCACAACCAAAGTTGACTACTTAGAGCACTGCATGCAGTGCTGTTTCTTTGGTTTTTTCTCTAGTACTAGAATTAGTACTCCTTTCGTTCTACATAGGACATAGAATTTTCAAAAATCTTAAAATAAAATTTATATATATAGAAACTACGTAAACTTATACAAGTCACAATAGTATGTAATTTAAAATATTTAAAAGGTATTTGCTTGTTGCACCAGAAGACGTTGCAAAAAAAACATGGTCATAGAAAACCTTCTTTGACTCTACAAATAGTAAATATGTCACACAAAATGGAACAGAGGGAGTATATGTTATTTCTTTGGATAAGACTTATTTGCGTTTAATAGCACAAAGGTATCGATGGAAACAAAATAGTAACTATAATTAAGTTGGCATAATGTTGGAAGAGAGGTATATTTTTTTCTCGATAAGAATAGGTAAGAAGTCATTCGACTGAATATATATACAGAGGGTATCACAACCAAAAATGTTACAGTGAAACTTCAAGCATAATCAAAGGTCCAATATATATTGGACGCCTTTAACTCAATAAATAAACCTACCTGCACATGAAGTTGACAAGAGAGAAGTAGAAATGAGAAGGCAGAAGAGACAAATTTTCTTGAGTAGCATGAGACTATCCATTATGTGTTGTTCAGAAAATTTTTAATCGGAGATTTGCTCTTTTTCTGTCTCTCTTTCTCTTTCTTCGAAATGATCATAGAAGCAATGGTACCTTCGTCCAATCTCTCTCTCTATTGCACCAGAGAACATTCAAATTATGTGGACGATTTTGTTTTAAAGTATAGTGGCAAGCTTAGAGATATAAATGATTATCAATATTTTACTGTAAAGAATTCAATCCTTATGCTTTATGGTTTTATATAATTAAACTCATGGAAAGGTGAGAGGCGCCACTTTTCTTTTGTTGGGGCACCAAGTTTAAATATTTAGATCTTTAAGGTTTACCGGGATTACAACAATAACTTTGCACGTAACTATAGAAGAAAAAATACCGTTCATAAATGCAACAACTAACAACAAATTATAAAAATATCTAATAAACAAAATAACGTGAATATACAATAGGTCCTTTTATTATGCTATTAGCTACTCCCTCTTTTTTACAATAAGTGATTAATTAATGTTTTTATTTTGATTCAAAATAAGTATTTATTTATATTGTCAAGAAAAATTCAATTCGTTTTTCTAAAATTACCCTATGTATGTATTCCTAAAAGTCTTTTACTCCTCATATTAAATTGTGGTGCAATATGTAATTAAGGATAGTTTAGTCACACTAACTAATTTTGTATAGAATTTAATATTTTCTTAATAAGTGTGCCCAAGACAAATTGATGTGGACCGGCCGAGGGAATAGTTAATATGGGAGAAAGGTTTTTTCAATTCATAAAAGTTTAGCCGGATCAGTAAATTTCAAATGCGAAATGGTTAAATCCAACAAAAAACTTGAGAGCTCTACAAGAATTTAATAAGCTAAAAAAGAGGTTATCAAGCTCGATTAACAAGGTCATGATTGTCTTTCTAAGTTGGTCTTTTAAAAGATGAATTAGGTAAGAATTAATTAGTTTTCAAAAGTGAGTAGTGCTTCCAATAATCCAAGAAGACAAATACTACCCACCAAATGCCACTTTTAAAGCAAAGTGGCGATGGTGGAGGATAAAGAGAAGCACACTAGCTACTCTCCTCCTTTTAATATTTAAATGATACTAGTGCTAATATTTGATAATTTCCTGCAAATCGCTCATTGTGTAACGTTTTGCACAATGATCAACCAAGGTGATTTTTATAAATAATAAAAATAGAAGAAGAGCGAGCTACTCCTAGAAAATAAAGTCGTGAAAGAAAATATATTCTGTTGTTTCAAAAAGATTTACACTATTTTCTTATTAGTTAATTTTAAAAAGATTAACACCTTTCAATATTTTCTTAATAAGAAATATTTATAACCACACAAGTGATATACCAAGCTTCAAACCATTAGATTCAAAAGTTTTACAGCCGCACAAATAATATCGCTTATTTAAGATCACATATCTCAAAAGTCTTCTCTTATTTATTAAAATTAATGCCAAGTTAAACTAACACAATCATTTTGAAACGAAGGAACATAACTGCAGTCGTGATTACAAGTGTACAATTATTGACTAAACATCTTTGACTTCGTATAGGATGCAGATGCAGAGTTGGAATCCTGAGTCAATCATGTGATGAAAGTGATGATTGTCTTGTTGGCAGGGTGGGCATTCGATATTTAATAATTTTGGTACGGTATTTCGGTATTCGGTTTATCAATTGTGTATATCAAATACCGTACCTAAATATTTCGGTACGGTTTAGTATTTATTATTTTGGTTCGGTACGATTTCGGTTTAATATTCGGTGATAAAGAACAACGAACTCAAATTGCACTTTTGTCTCCTCAAAACGTTTAAGCAGTCATCAAAGTGATAGAGCCACACTAGTGATGTGAAATTCTGCATTAGTTAATAATAGTAAATCTATTTGTAGTTTCTGCGCTTATTTGATCCAAGATAGCAGATCATTTGGAGACATGCACATTTTAAACTATTCCAGTTAAACCTTCTCATGGAATAAATGCATCATATCCGCAATAGTCACCAATTCAAGCACACTTCATTACCTACTGAAAAGAATGCAACAATCCCTTACCCATTAACCCTTCTTTAGTCAACAAACCGAATTTACATCCAAAAGGAACTGCAGATTACATCAAGAACATAACATTTTTAGAATCCTACTTTTAAAACATACTGTACTGCTGTAGGAAGTGTAATAACATGACTGGACAGTGTAATAACATGACTGGACAGTGTATTTACCATATTTCCTTCCAATCCAATTTATTGTACTCAAAACACAATATCAAGCTTCCTTACAGTATGCTCTAAGGAAGCTTAACAGCAAAAATTTCAGTATGCCAGCAAAAATACCAAACGCAATATCAAGCTTAACAGAAAAAATACCAAACGCAAACATTATGCACTAACAGTATGCTCTGTTACAGAACAGTTACAGATCAAAATTACGGTCCAATTATTCTGTTACAAATACCAGTTACAATCCAAATTACAGTCCACTTAACAGTATGCTAAATTGCTAATTTAGAGCACTAAAATGGAATAGAACAGAACAAAAACACTGCATGGGACAATGGCTGCAAATCATTTCTCTGAAAATGGCCAACCGAGCACGGGGCATGATTGCACTTGAACCTAAACAATATATAAATCATAAGTTAGAATATTATTTTTTGATGATAATAAAAAAAAACTACAAAAATATATCACCAAACAAATAGTGTATTAAACTTACCACTCAAGTTGCAAGTTGTAACTATAAATCAAGCAATGCTAGTAGTGTTTCCATTATTGTCCATATCTAAATATAATTCGACCAAATATGTCAATGAAAATGACAAATAAACAACTATGATATATTATTTTGAACTAAAATACACACAAAATATTAAAGCTTACCAAGCTCGAGACCTCAAGATACTTCAAGTCTTCTTCAACACTAATAGGATTCTTCTCTTCTCTAAGCCAATCTTGAACACAAATAAGAGCTTGCACACATTTAGGAGTCAATGAACTCCTAAATGAATCAAGAATACGTCCACCGGTGCTAAAAGCGCATTCCGACGCCACCCTAGAAATTGGAATGGCCAACACATCACGAGCCAACTCCGAAAGAATAGAAAATCTAGGAGCATGTGTTTTCCACCAACTTAAGATATCAAATTTTTCACTAAAAGGCTTTTGTTCTTCACTAATGTATTTATCCAACTCCGATTTAGTTTTCCGCGTATCTAACTTTTTAGACAATTCTTTGACTGTTACATCATTTGAAGAAGCATTGTCCACAGTAATAGTGAATACCTTATCGAATTTCCATTGAAGCAAACAATTTGAAATAGCTTTAGCCATCTCTTCACCCTTATGACTAGTGATAGGGCAAAAATTTAGTATTCTTTTATGCAACTTCCAATCCCTATCAATGAAGTGAGCTGTCAAACACATATAATTTATTCTTTGTAATGAAGTCCATGTGTCTGTTGTGAGGCAAATTTTTGGTTGTGCTTCTCTAAAAGACTTTCTTAGATTTTGCTTCAATTCACCGTAAACTTCATAACAATCCCTTGTTATTATTCTACGGGAAGGAAGACGAAATTGTGGTTGAATTTTTCTCATAAACTTCATAAAGCCTTCATTTTCTACAAAGCTAAATGGTAGTTCATCAATAACTATCATCTCAATTAAGGCCCTCCTAACCACTTCTTGATCAAATTTTCAAAGTGATCCTTTATCACTTTGGCAAGATTAAAAATTTATCTTTGTTTTACTTTTATCTTTATCAATGTTAAGTTGGGTATTCTTTGCATCTATTCAAATGAGATTTCAATCCGCTTGTTCCATTCTTAGATGAGTAAAAAGCTAAAGCTTGCTTACAATATCTACACTTTGCTTTACCAACCCCATTTACCACAACTTTATCAAAATGATTCCAAACCTCAGATCTAGGTTGCAGGGCTTTTCTTTTCTTAGAATCTTGAGTATCAATGGTGTTGGTGTTGCTATCTTGAGTAATAGGTAAGCTTTCACTTGAGCCGGCAACACTGTTTAAACTTTCATCTGCCATCTATACAAATAGAGATAGTATAAGATTGTGTGATCCTAAAATCTTGAGTAAAATCCTAAATATATATTACATGTCACTTTGACTTCCATTGCATACACTTACATCATTTTAAACTTGGCTCCCCTTCACAATTTAGACAACAATAAAAAAAGACTAGTATAACTTAACAGAGAGCAATCTAATATAACTTAACAGACTAGTATAACTTAACAAATACCAATCTAGTATAACTTAATAGAGAGCAGAAAACTTAAGTAAAAAGATAAAGACAGTATTGAAAATTTAGCAATTAATAAAAAAAATGAAGTCAAACGGACAATGTTCACAAAAAAACACATAAACAGTGGATTTTCTTCTTAGTATCAAGTGATAAATCCGATTTTATATAGGACTGAGAATACAGAGTAGTATCCGACCATTGACAGTTGATGGAGCACACAATTACTTTTTTCCATGCATTAAGAGGATAGCATGGCACACACAAATACCCAATCACAAAATAAAGATCATAAAAAATTCATATGAACCTGGCCGGAGCGTTGAGCTTCGAAATAATCCAATCCAATGATTGAGTGAGGAGTGAGGAGAGAGGAGTCGGAACTTGGAATTAGCAATAGCACGGCAACGCGAGACGCCCAGATCGGAGACGGAAATGGTGACTCTATATGACTATGACTGTATGTGCTTGACTGAAGAACTGAAGTGAAGATGAGAGAGTGAAAGTGTGGTTGCGCTTGCATCCTGCGTGGGTGAAGATTGAAGAACTGAAGATGAGAGCTAACCTAATTTGCTAATTAGTAATTGCTATTGCTAAAAATTAAAATATCCTAACCTAAGACTAAGAGTAGTACGCTTGAGCAGTTGGGCTTGGGGGCGACGGGAATGGGAATTAAATTTGGGCTTGAGGGCGTCGCTTAGGGCTGGACACTGGGTGGGTAGATATAGGTAGGGTCGAAAAAAAAATCCATAAAATTTCGGTATATCGAAATTTTAAAATTATAATACCGAGAACCGAACCGAAATACCGAAAATGTAATACCGAATTAGACCGAAATACCGAAAAAACTAAAACCGAATTATCGAATTAATTTGGTTCGGTTCGAAATTTGGTTTTTCGGATTTTATGCCCACCCCTACTTGTTGGCTTAAACATAAAATGAGCATCATTTTTTATCGAAGTTGATCTCGTTATATGATGGTATGATTAAATTATTTAATTATATATAAAAAAATATCTAGAGTTGACCACAGTCAACATTTTTTATAAACAATCTCGGATCGGTGTTTTAACGATTCCAGTAGATTTGTATGATGGTTTTTGGACGTGTACGCATGTTAGAATGTGTCTGGGAGTCCCGAGGGAATTTTGGCGCGTTATGTTGAAAGTTGGAAAATGAGTTTAAAATTTGAAAAATCTTGAGTTTTAATGATCGATTCTTGATATTTGATATTCTTTTGATTACTTGAGCAAGAGAGTGAGTTTTTATGATGCAAGCAAGTGAGTTTGTATGATGTTATTACACTTGTGTGAATGTTTGAATTGGAGCCCGAGGGGCTCAGGTGAGTTTCGGATTGGTTTCAGATCAACTTCAGTTAGCTAGTTTTTATGGTGTATCTTAGTGCTTCGCGATCATGAAGCCTCTACCACGATCGTGAAGGGGAAACTTTGGACTAGGGTAGGTTAATCTACGTAGCCTCTACCACAATTGTGAAGGGGAAACTTTGGACTAGGGTAGGTTACTCTATGCAAATGCGTGGCAAAGCTCGCTAACGCGAAGGCTTGGGGAGGGTTGTCCTTCGCGAATGCAGCAGACCTCATGCGAACGGGTAGTCTTGAGATGTTAGGGGAGGGGAGGTGAGGTCTCTATCGCGAATGCGACCTCTTGATTTCGAACGAGGAGTCTTGGCTAGGGTGATGCCTTCACGAATGCAGTGTGAACCTCGCGAAAGCGAAGACCAATTGGCTTGTGTGCTTCGCGAAAGCGACATGTGCTCTGCGAACACGAAAAGCACCTGATGCCTAGTTATATTAAAAGCTGAAATTGAGATTTCATTATCTTTCAACTTTTTCGAGACCTTGAGCAATAATCATCCATTGGTTTTATCCTTAAATTTAGTAGTTTAAAGTTAGAAATTATGGGGTTTTGGTAGAATTTAGGAATTTGGTGGAGTTAAGATTTAGACCTCAAACAGAGGTTGGATTTAAAATAAAAAGCACGTATCAGGATTGGGGGTGAATGGGTAATTGGGATTTGGTCCGAATATTAGATTTTGAACAAACAGGCCAATGGTTGAATTTTTTTGACTCTTTTAATTTCATTAAAAATTGAACCTTTATTACTCGTAGGTAGTTTCTAAAGCTTGTTTCGAATTGTGTGAACTGTATTTGGCTAAATTCAATTGGTTTGAGGCGTAGTTGATTACTGATTTGACTCCGGAAAAACGTAAGTGTCGTGGTTAACTTTAACTTGAGGAAATTAGTATTTATTTTGTCTATTTGCTACATGAATTATATCTGGGGATGGCTATATGCGACATGACAAGTGTATATGCACTGTCTTAAGTTAAAGCATGCGGTCAAAATTTGCCTTATTTGTACCATGTTGTTTCACTTACTGCGCCTTTGATGCCTTAGATAGATCATTTATTCTTTGACTATTCGCTTTCGTGTTTATTGATTATGTTGAAATTGTTGTGATATTGAAAGTTGAGTTTGCTTATTTTAACACTATTGTTGAGGTTGAAATTTGCTTCGCACCTTACTTGATATTTGTGTTGTTGTTGTTGTTGCTTGGTGAGGAAGAGTAAATAGCACGAAGGGTGTTGCCATGTCACATTTGCATATTGATGCCATTGATTTAGTGAATGTGAGGATAAAAGAACGAAGGGTGATGTCGTGCACATGCTTATTTATCATGAGACTTTAAAGCACGAAGGGTGATATCGTTCATATGCATGTTTATTATGATCATGTAAGGACGAAAGTGAAAGCACGAAGGGTGCTGTTGTGCACTTGTATTTATCTGATATGGTGAGGATGAAAGTAAAAGCATGAATGACGGTGTCGTGCGAGTTTGTTGAATTCGTTGTTTCACTTGATATTTGGTAATATGAATTTTCACTTGGTGGTTTCGTTCCCCATTTTGGAAATAGGTTATTTCATGATTCTTTAATTACTGTTTTTGTCTGTTGTCCCCTATACTTTCCCTACATCGTTGTTTCATTTGACTTTTTACTTGTTATTCCTTTATATATATAACTGCACATGTTTATTGTTAGTGTCTTGTCTTAGCATAATCACTACGCCGTCGATGTTAGGCTCGACACTTACGGAGTATATTGGTTCGGTTGTACTCATATTACACTTCTTCACTTGTTTTGCAGATCCTTACATTGGTACTAGCGAAGTCTCGATAGGTACTTAGCGGATACCTGATCGACGCTCACCTACACTACTAAATAGTAGCAAGATGAGGGTCAATGCAGCTTTTACCCGAACGGGTCAGGATCGAATCCACAGGGAGTTATGATTGTGGGAGTTGAGTTTCTAGGTGATCTAGTAGTGTTTCGTGCTCTTAATTGCACTTTTCATACTTTTTGATTTGACAATTATACTACGGTTTATACTAATGGTAATTTTCTGGTTAACTAACTAATGTCTTTTGGGTTGTTTTCTTAATGGATAAAAGGCACTAGGGTTATGACTTTCACCAAGGCGAATATTTAACGGATTTCAATATCTAAGGACAAGATGTCATGAAGGGGAGTGTAATATAGCCAATGCTCAAAGTTACCCACTCTATACCTCTCGGTAATTTGAGTGGCTTTGCCCTAATTGCCTCCCTCGAGGTCAATTTGGTGTCGAATTTAGGCAAGCAATATAGGCTCAAGCATGGTTTTACTATCTCAAGGTTTAACCCGTTAATTGGGACTATCAATTCTCTTGATTTCATCCCAATTCCGTGTTGGGCTGATTTTCTAGACTCAAGTTCTCTTTCTCAAGAAGAACCCTAGTCAAACAAACACCAATTAGTGTTTGCAACCACTAATTTTAACATGAAAATCACAAATCAGACCAAATACCAATCACCCATAAACATCTAAGCCTTAATTTAAAGGACTCATTAAATACCACCACTAGGGTTGAGCCACAACCCTATCTAATGGGTTTAGCTACTCATAATAACTGAAGAAATCAGAGAAATAGATGAAGCGAAACCCATATAATTGAATTATAAACTAAAATTGAAAGATTCAATGTTGAAACCCTTCTAAAATTACTCAAAAAGCTGAAGAAAAGGTGTTCACGAGCTCCTGATAATATTAGAGTACAAAAGTTGTCCTAAAAATGAGAAAAGAAACTATTTATACTAGGCCGAATTTTCTGGAAAAAAATACCCATGCGGGGTCACCGCAGACCGCACAAAATGGACCGCGGCCGGGGTGAGGCTTTTGTCTTGAAAAACTGGGCTTCTAAAATTGGCCACCGCGGTCCGCATAAAATGCACCGCGGCCGCGGTGGCTTCAGTGCGGACCGCGCAAAATGGACTGCGGTCTGTGATGGTCTTCTGGCCTTCAAAGTGGAAGCTCTATGAATCTCCTCAGTGCGGACCGCATAAAATGGACCTCGGTCCGCGTTGGATTTGGCCTTCAAAAACACTCTCTGAACCTCTTCACCGCGGACCGCATAAAATGGACCGCGGTCCGCGTTGTTTTGGCTTTCAAAAATCACTTCTCTGAATCGGTCCGCACTGGTCAGTTGATCTTTGCTTGTGCTTGTTCTTGGTACTTGTGCATGTTTCACTCCTTTTTTAGCATGTTTTTGACCATTTGTCACCTTTTTTTTTATTAAACCCTACAGTCAAGTACAACAAGTAAGCCTTTGGGACTATTTTGCATACACTTTTATCCAAAACTTAAGCAAGAAAGAGTGTAAAATAAGGTTAAATCTCTAGTTATCAATACCAGACAAGGATTCGAGGTAAAGTTGCATCGCATTCACAAGCCTTAGAGTAACTTTCCTATTTTGTTGTATTGTTTCTATTTTGTTTCGGACAGTATTGTATTTCTTTCAGAACCTTGCATTTAGTTGTATTTTGAAGCTCATGTACTTGTGACACCAAATCTTGGGGTGGTTTACGTTGGTTATTGGTTCTAGAACTTACTATGTTATCACAGAGTTATTTTTATGTTATGTTATTTGTTCAGCTGTCAGATATTTGCTGCTTTTCTTCATATTATTTGTTGTATTAGCTTGCCTAGCAGGCACTGTTAGGCACCATCACGACCCTAATTGGCTAGGAGTTTGAGTCGTGGCAAGTTGGTATCAGAGCACTAGACTTCCTAGCTCTCATGAGTCATGAGCAAGCTTAGTAGAGTGATGAGTATCGGTACAGAGACATAAGGCTTTAGTAAATTTCACTTTCTTTCTTTCTCTATCATATGACTTTATTCTATCACTGAATTTGAATCATTCTTCTCTTAATCTATCACAAATGGCGATGACATGTACGATATCCATAACTAATCAGGAGCCAGAGCCCCAGATTGCAACCACTACCAAGGGTAGGGGCTTGGGCCAAGGTAGATCCATAGGCAGAGGTAGATCACCGTTTTCGGTGTGTCAGATCACCGTTTTAAAAAAAAAATACTTTTTCCTTTTAAAACACTTTGGACTCTAAACTAAGTCCGCACCAGAGATTCAAGGTAAGGGGGTTCATTTGACTCGTGGAGAAGGTGTTAGGCATTACCCGAGACCCGTGAAAGTCACGGTTGCGTACTCGATCTAGTCGACTTTTAATACTCAGTTGAGGTAAAAAAACAAGGAAAATAAACAATCAAAAGAGGCTCGAGATCTTCCCCACCTAATAAAACAAAAATAAAAATACTATTCTACTATATGCTTCCTCGCATCATCCGGTATCAAGACTTCATTTACATGTACTTCGGAGTATTTCCCGGATAAAATATTTACAAAATCTACTCCAGATAAAAATATATTTACAAGGTCCTCGGGGCATTCTCTGGATATAACACAACTAACGGGGACAACCTCTTACCTCGAACAGAATAAAATAAAAGACCTAAAGTTTTCCTATCCCAGTGTGGTTGGCCTAAATATGCTCCTACCGATAACAACGAATAACAAAGCAATAAACGCCATAGTACTAATTTATTTCATTTCAAAACCACCCTCGGCCCAAACAAGTAATTCAAAGTCTTAATTATCTAACTAGTTAGATCATTTGCTATATATTCAATCAAAGTATAATACTAGCACATGGAAATCACAAAACGAAGGGGCCAAGATCATGCTTATCACCAAAAAGTTTCAAACAACAGATTATAAGTGGGAAAGAGATGGGCCTGAAAGTGATCTTGCAATTAATATACTTTGGAAATTCATGGACAGAGTTTCGTATCTCAATCAAGTTCGAGACAGCAAATCCAACTCGAACAAAACCAACGGACCGCACCTCGAACGGCAACTCCAACGATCAAACACCTGTTTCACCTCCACTCCATTCGGAAACCAAAACCAAAAGAAATAGCCTAAATTTCATTATGCATTTCGAGTTTGAAGTCAGAATGAAGCTAAACCAACTGAAATCTTTTTTTTTACTAAAACTAAATCAGAAAAGGAAAAGTTAAAATCAAAAACTAAAAACCTCCATTTTTCTTTATTATTATTTTCAGATTTTTTTTCGTTTCCTGCTATTATTCGCTACTGTTCGTGTGTGTGGTCGTTTGTTTCCGGCAGTTCTGGTGAGGGAGTGGGGCTGGTGGTCGAAAGGGACTGGGGATCTTTTCCGGCGAGCTCGCCGGACAAGAAGTAAGGGGGCGTTAGGTTGTGTGTCTGTGTAGGGTGGCAGCTGTTGGATCTTGGAGGAAGGGGAGTCCAACAGTTGATGTTGGAGACGGCAGAAGCGTTGTGAGATAGAGAGAGGGAGGTGGGCGATGGTGTCTCGGGCGAAGGGGGTGGTAAGGCTGGTGACCGGCGGCTTGGCTGTGAGGTGGAGGTGCCGACGACTGTGGTGGGGAATTAGAGTTTTTCGTTGTTGATTTGGTGGTGAAGGGAGGAGCTGGTGGGTCTGGTGAGGCGGCAGAAGTTGCGGCTGCTCCGGCGGCAGCTGGTAGAGGAGGGGTTAGTCTAGGGTTTTGGGTGTGTCTTCTTCCTAAGGTCTAAGGGTGTTAGGATTTTTCTCTCCTTTTTGTCTTGATGTATCATTATGTATGTATGTATGTACACACACACACACACACACACACATATATATATATATTCGAAAAACACCCTACATTATACAATGTTTTTGGGTTCAATAATCTTAATTGATTTTGTTGGAAAATTTGTATATCAATGCGTTTGATCAAGGTCTAGGTAAAAAATTATTTAATAAATTACCAGGNGTCAGAGATGATGAAAATAGGCACACCATGCAGGGGGCTAATCTCACGCATGTAAATCTAAGCCGATCGCTCTGAAGAATAGAAAGTCATCACCGGAATAAAGTATGCAGACTTAGTCAACCGGTCCACAATAACCCAAACTACGTCATATTTCCACAAGGTCCATGGTAAACCTACTGTAGACATGTAATTTTTTATCCGCCCAACTTTTCAAAGTAGTATTTTAAAATTATTTAATTATTTTCTTTTTTATAGGATTTCAGTCAACTTTAGTTTTAATTTTAAATAATTCTAAAAACACAAAAAACAATTTCATTTTAAAGTTTAGTATAAGATTTTTGATAAGTAGTACAAAATAATTTTTCTTTCATATATATATATATATATATATATATATGAAAGAAAAATTATTTTGTACTACTTATCAAAAATCTTATACTAAACTTTAAAATGAAATTGTTTTTTGTGTTTTTAGAATTATTTAAAATTAAAACTAAAGTTGACTGAAATCCTATAAAAAAGAAAATAATTAAATAATTTTAAAATACTACTTTGAAAAGTTGGGCGGATAAAAAATTACATGTCTACAGTAGGTTTACCATGGACCTTGTGGAAATATGACGTAGTTTGGGTTATTGTGGACCGGTTGACTAAGTCTGCATACTTTATTCCGGTGATGACTTTCTATTCTTCAGAGCGATCGGCTTAGATTTACATGCGTGAGATTAGCCCCCTGCATGGTGTGCCTATTTTCATCATCTCTGACCAGGGCACATAGTTCATATTATATTTTTGGAGAGCCGTGCAACATGAGTTGGGCACGTGGGTCAAGCTAAGTATCTTGTTTCATCCTCAGACAGATGGATAATCGGATCACATTATTCAGATTTTGGAGGACATGTTGGGGGCATGATCTATGGACTTCGGGGTTCAGTGGGACCAACTTTTACCTCTAGCTGAATTCGCTTACAACAACAACTATCAGTCGAGTTTCTAGATAGCTCTGTACGAGGCCTTATATGGGCGGTTATGATGTGGTGAGTCTCTACAGGTGTTTTGTGGAAATGCTCTTGGGTTTTGGCGACCTGCGTAGCTTGGAGGAATAAAAGTGATTCAGATTTGACGACTTGTTCATGTGCAGATGGGTTTCAAAGTGTTCTCAATGGTTTTTACCACGGTTTGAGGTGTATATTTTCTACTGGTGTGAGGAACATGTGAGGTATAGTGATTTTCTCCAGGATGAGATCAAATGCAAGGTCCTTAGCTAATTGAGTGTGTAGTTGCTTGTGACTCGGAGTGGATTATGAGGTTCTCGTACTTTTCATATGATGTCATAGTATATGCGGTGTGTTGTGTGAGATTGATATTTGCATGACCAAGGTCACGATTCAGTTTTGAAGGGAATGACATAAAATTCTTAAGCAGCATGGACGGTTTTAGATGACTATGTAAATGATATTACTATTTGGAATTGCTAGATGAGAGTGTACGTTTCAGAAGGGACACTGTGTCTTGATTCATGGATACTTCATTGGTATTGTGGCACTCTCCTGGTTAATCGACTACAGATTTCAAATTTTTCTATGTGGCACGGAAGAATTATAGAAGTATTTCTCGTGGGGTGATCGTGTACGAGAGATGTGTTAGACATTCGGGCGGTGGAGTTGGGATCAAATATGGTGATTCGTATGTTTATGGATTTGGAGACTGGAGTTCTTAGAAGCAGATTGTTTCATGGTTGTGGACAGTGAAGTTGAGTCCAGATCTAGCCATATGATAGTAAGTGTTATGATTCTGTCATTGTGGACCTTCAGATGGTTATTTATCTATTTGTCGGTGACCTGACTTGATTTGGGGGTCCATTGGTAGGCCCAATGAGGATGTGTATTCTACACCGAGTCGGATTGGTTGGCTCCGCACTGCTATGATTGAGGGATGTTCCATTCGGTTGTTGTTGAGCTTATTCGTGTTCTGAAATTATATGTGCGTTACTCTTCTATGCTACGAGGATTTGTGATTCATTAGTTATATGCACACATGGTGCATTTCTATTGGGACCTTATAGCGGAATTTGAGCGTGATAGGTATTTGACTGATGCGCGACTGATTACGCACTTGGCGATGTTCTTTCCGGTCTATGGTATTGTGTTATTGGTTCCTCTGTGGTTATGGTCATGCACTTGGGGTAATTGATGTTGAATTGCTCGTGGTTATTGATTTTTAGTATAGTGGCTGAGGTATTTCATACGGACCAGTATTTGGATGGGGTCACGCGTTGCAGCAGGGTTATGTTGAGATATGATCCTTTGTATTAGATTCGTGTGTCTTTGTTATACTAGGTATGATGGGTTTGTAGCATTTCGGTTGTGGGAGTACTTGTTGAACTTGCATGATGGTTCTCTCGTTTGAGTCATTCTTTTCATGATTGAGTACATTTGGAATGTTGCTTATTAGTGCACGCATTCATTGCATGGGTTGTGGCTTTAGATTGTATTAATGTGGCATGTCACTAGAGTGGTCGTGTTGGATGAGATGAGGTCATTGTACCTAGAATGGGTACTATCGAATTTGATTGCAGCATGTTCGGAAGGATAATAGCGGAAGTCGGCTTAGAAATTTGGCTATAATTCTTGTAGAGAGGTAGCTCCATGACTTGTTGATCTGATAAGTAGTTATGAGTTTCTGCGAGTTTCTTTCATCATCAGTAGAGTACGAAGGTTTTAGAATGAGGTTTTGTTTGATATGAGGTATATTACCGGCATTGGGTTGTTTTGAGCAGCTACTGTAATTAGAAATCATTGCTACGAGTAATTGAGTTATGTGATATATCATGCGACTACATCTTGGGTGATGGTCGCGGCTTGATATAACTTGTTCAGACTTATACAGTTGGAAGAGTTGACCAAGTTTGACTTTTGTGAATTTGACCCCGAAAACGGAGTTTTGGTGGTTCCGATAGGTCCGGATGGTTATTTCAGACTCGGACGTATGCCCGAATTTGCATTTGGATAATTCTAGAAGGTTTCAGCAAAAATTTGTTGAAATTGGAAATTTAAGGGTTTGGAAAGTTCATAAGTTTGACAGGAAGTTGACTTTGAAGATATCAGATTTCGATTGTGGTTCCGTAAATTGGATAGCTTCATTATGTTATTCGGGACTTGTGTGCAAAATTTGGGTTAATTCCGGGTTGATTTGATATGTTTTGGCGTGAGTTTTGGAAATTTGGAAGTTTAAAGTTCATAGATATTGATTTGAGGTGCGATTTGTCATTTTGATATTGTTTATGTGTGTTTTGAGGCCTCGAGTAGGTCCGTGTTATATAATGGGACTTGTTGGTATGTTTGGACGGGGTCTTGAGGGGCTCGGGCGCGTTTCAGATTGATTTCAGATCAATTTTCTTCATGTTGTTATTGCCGGTTGCTGTTGGTTCTGGTGTGACCGTACTTGCGGTTGGTTTGCGCAGATGCGATGGTCGCAGAAGCGACAAAGGGGTTGCAGGAGTGGAAGTACTACTGGGAGCAGAAATCTGCAGAAGCGAAGATTTCTTCGCATCTGCAAAGGCGCGGATGCGGTGAGTTGAGCGCAGAAGTGACTGGCAGTGCAGAAGCGCAGTTTGGACGCGCACTTGCGTGTGCACAGATGCGGGCATTTTACCGTAGGTGCGAAGGAAAGCCTCCAGTGCTTCTCCATAGAAGCGTGATTTTGGTCGCAAAAGCGACGCTGCAAAAGTGGCTAATGTGTCGCAAATGCGAAAGTGCTAAGTAGAATGATAAATACAATGGTTCTCGATTTTAGCTTTATTTTAACATTTCCAAGCTCGGATTGATGCGATTTTTGGAGCAATTTTCATCACAAGGATTGGGGTAAGTGTTCTACACTTGGTTTTGATCTTATTATATGAATCTATCTTCATTTTGGCTATTGGTTGATGAATTTTAAAGAGAAATTGGGGGGTTTCAGCCTAAAGTTTCATAATGTGAATTTTTGAGTTTTGAACATCGATTCTGAGTCGGATTATAGTGAACCTAGTATGATTGGACTTGTAATTGAATGGGTTGTTGGATTTTGTAAGTTTTGTTACGTTCTGAGGTGCGGGCCCAGGTGTTACTTTTGGCCGGTTATGGGTTTTGATTAAGGATTCAATCTTTATCATTTGGAATTAGTTCCTTGGACTTTATTTGATGTATTTGAGTTGCTTTTGGCTAGTTTCGAGCCTTTCAGAGGTCGGTACGTGCGGAATGACATTCTTGGAGCATCACTTGGCTTGCTTATACTTCTAAACTTGGTGTTGAGGGTATGAAACCCCGAATTACGTGTTATGTGATTGGTGTTGAGGTGACGGGCGTGTGGGTGTGCACCGTGTAAGTTGTATTTTTCGTTATCTCTATGGTATTGTGTAGTTACCTGGTCTTACCTGTAATTATGAAACTTATACGTTCTTGAGCTATTGAGGTGTGATCCATGTTAGAAACCATGTCTAGGCTACATGCTTATCCTGTTGGGAACCACAGAGGTCATTTCTGCCGTTGAATTATCTGCTTTCATATCATTACATACTCAGTCATACGCATTCATATGCATACTATATCTCAGTCTCTGTATCATGTATTGACACGTCATATCACCATTTTGGGCTAGTTTGATGGCATTGTGAGCCCAGAGATTGGAGAGATTGATGAGTGAGTGAGGCCGAGGGCCTGGGTGTGAGTGATATTATGGGATCGGGATGCACGCCGCATCATGTTATATTGATTATATTATGGGATCGGGCTGCACACCGCAGCAGGTTATACAGATTTGTGCCATGATTGACTTGATATAGCGCTTGGGCTGAAGGAGCCCCTTCGGAGTCTGCATACACCCCTAGTGAGCACGATTGGTTATATTGAGAGATGGATCTTTCCTGGATATGGATCTTGTCCGAAGCATTTATATACCTGGGGATGGATCTTCCCCACGGGAGATTTGGCCCTACTCAGTACTGAGTGACTGATGGCCAGTTGATGTATATATTCCGGGATGGATCTTCCCTAGGCCGGATTGGCCATATACAGTACTGAGTGGTTGCGCATGATGAGTGGAAAGTGTGAGACAGTGAGATTGAGTACTCCGAGAGTGTGAGTACATGAATTCATCATTGAGGTATATGGCATTGACATGCACATATGACATACATGCATAGAGATGCTTTTATTGCTCATGTTGTACGGTATCATGTCATTTATGACTTGTCACACATATTGATATATGAGTATAGTGATATATGTTACACTGACTACCTGGAAAGAAAAATGGAACATCCTATTTATTGTTGAAAGCATTTTTTGGAAAAATTACTGTTTTTCAAATTCACTCATATTTTCGACGATTTCAGTAAAGGATTTGGGTTTTCACCGTACTTGAAAAGCGGATATATTTTCGGGGAACTATGATTAGGCTTAGCATTTCATCTCTGAATTACTTCTTGTATTACTTGCTTTACATTTTTATGAACTGTTGTTGGATATTGGTGTTGGACCCGACCTTTGTTCTAGTTCGTCATTACTTTCAACCTAAGGTCAGTTTTGTTACTTATTGAGTAACTGTGGTCGGTTGTACTCATACTACACGTCTGTACCTCGCGTGCAGATGTTGGCCTCGGACGTTGCTGAGATCGACGAGAGCTGGATTTGAAGATGTACCTGCATTCCGGTTGTAGATGCGTCTAGTTCATGGTAGCCTTAGAATATATAAATCTATTTATGTACTTTTCGAGCCGATGATGTAATTAATTCATACTAGCTTTGTAAACTCTTCTTAGAAGCTTATGATCTGTACTACCAGTCCCTAGGAAATGTATCAGATTCAGATATTCCGTTACTTTAATTGCTTTATTAACTTATTATTGAAATTGGTTAGTGGTTAAATTGGCTTACCTAGCGGGTTAGGTTAGGTTATTGCATGACATCGGTAATTAACAAAAATTATTGACTACAAATCCAGAATTAGAATTACACAAGGCAGGAAAAAAAGAAAAAAACTGGTCCTTTACAGGAAGATCATGATTTGGCTGTTGTAGAATCATCAACTGGATGCCAAAAACGATTATAAAGCCACAACTTATCAGCTTCCACAGCATATCCTTCTTGATTACGATGCCAACTATAATAAGCATGAGTTCTATTCTTGATATCAAGAGTAGCATGACCAAAACTAGCCTCTCGAAATGCAGAATACTCTGGCTGTGGCTCTGTCATGCTGAAAAAATATGACTATCAGTAATCTGTCACTGATGCAACTACAACAGATGAAAACCGTTTGCTCGTAGTTGCAAGAATTTCTTTTTTCGATTGTCAATTAGTGTTCAGTGTACCGCCCGCGTATCTAGTTTATACTTTATATGAATATCTCAATATTCAAGATTACATTAAAGAAGGAGGGTATTCGAGTTGGATCAATCTTACCTATTGGCTAGGCCTTCAATATTTCCACCATCACCAATTGTTATGTATATAGGGGCAGACTGATCACGAACTGGAGTGCATTTTCCATTAACAATGTTGTAAGCCACATTGGATACACGTTCCTGAAAAACAAAACAAAGTAAACCTTTTGTATGACAGATATCACTATGACTTTAGCTGTGCATACTATCGGTGCATGACATACCGATCTCTCATAAGCATGAACATGACCAGCAAAAACAACATCAACTTTGTACTTCACAAACCATGGCTCATACATTACTCTCATGGTCTCCCCTTCCATATAGTGATAGTTGTAGCTGTTATACCACGGCGAATGCAATAGAACAATCAGCCATGGTGTCTCGCTCCTGTTAACTTTCGGTAGCTCTTCATAAAGCCATTGATATTGTGGAGTGTACATGCCTATAATCGAGAACACGAAGAAAACAGACATTGCACTGCTCATAAGTATGTACGACAATAATCTGTGAAATGTGAATAGTCTTACCATAAGCTGAATATGAGGACAAAATTATGATGTATGCTGATGCTCTCTTGATTGAATACCAAAAGGGAGCTGTACTGTTTGATGATTTATAAGGGACACGATATCGATGAGTATAGGGCTTAAATGGTTTTGTTTCCCCCTGCAGAAAAATCACCAACATGTTTGTTAGAATTTCCCTGTAAAATCATAAAGGTAAAACGTCCAAGAGCACCTGAAATCCAAATTGAATTTGCAGCATGACTTACAATTTCAGGAGCAAAATCTATCTCATGATTCCCTGTTGTCCAGATCCAAGGTTGATAAGCAACATTTCTCTCTACAAACCTTCCCCATGTATCCCATCTTGTGTTGTCATGATTAGGATAGTTATCTGCATAAGATAAGTCGCCAACAAACAACACTGTTTGCCCCTTGATTGGATTTAATTCATAGTGTGTGAGTGTCCTATTTGAATCAAAAGTCTGACCAAGATCCCCTGTAAGATAAATGCAGCTTAGATTGGGGAAAAATCCATAGAAATTGTAGTAACAAATTAAACTTCTTTTTTTGTAGAGAGTGCAATAGTTTGGTTGAAATGGTTACCTATAAGTCCAAAAGTATAAGGAACATCAGGGCCAACTTGTGGAGGAGTCACAAACCAAAATGTTCTTGGATTATGACCTATCCCCACCTCATAGTAATATTTGGTATTGAACTGCAAAATGTTGTGTTTATATCGTTACAAAAGGTAGATAACAATGCACGATGCGGCAATGGAGAATAACAAAATGTAGAAGGTTGGATTCACCTTCAAATGCTTAATAATGCAGTGGTGGATGTAACCAGAAGTGTAATTGTAGAATGTGTAGGTAGTAACAGTTCCCTTGGCCTTATTCTTTTGTTTGCTGTTGTTACTCCAGTATAAAACAGTACTTGAACCAGGTTCATCCATTGTCACCCATGAGACAATCATTGCTTTCCCCACATGATCACCTTGTGTTATGTGAACCTTAACAAAATAACCCAACAAAATCAATATAAAATAGACATGAAAAACCGCAAAGAGATTGAAATAACCTGTTGAGGTGCATTATAGCCAGGAGGGACACTAAAGACATCACTGTCCATAGGCATATCAATGGTCTTGTCAACTTTCCTAATAAAACTGCTTGTAGTTCCACCTCTGCATAAAATGGGTGCACTGATAATCATACCCAAAACTGCAAGAATAAAACTTGTTATTGGCACAGTACCCATTTTAATTTTGTTCTGTACACCAAGAAAAACACTAGCTAGTGACGGCACGGTACCATCTCATTCCCTCGCCTATATATATGCGATTATGGGTATAAGCTACTAAAATTACGGGGAATATTCTAGTATGTGAATGCGTCAAGCGGTTTCAGTATTCTACGCTTTCGCTTGGCGTTTTTATCTTGATTCTTGAGTACGAGTGGGACAAACGAAGAAGCACTAGAATTATAAGACTTGCAAATTATTAGTCACGGGAAAATTGCTTCCTTCTAATTTATGAATGCACCCCTACGCAGATACTAATAAGTTAAATGGTGTGAAAACTATCATTTCACTTCAAATATTTTATTCATATTTGTAAATATTAATGGCCAAACTAGTATCCGCAAATACTGAAATACTTATTAATTATGGCCAAATGAGATCATTTCCATTTCACACAACCAATTGGTTTGAAATAAAAAGTTTTTTCTTTCTCTGGCATCCTTACGTGACTTCGATACAAATAATTTTATATATTTTTCCCGTTTTATTTTATGTAATCGGAGAGTTTAAGGAATTATGGTAGACTTATGCGAGGGAGATATATTCAAAGTCTTAAAAGTATTCTTTAAAATTTTCATATGTCTTATCATTTTAAAGGAATGAGAGTGAAGGTCTGAATAAGTCACTACGTCAAAAGTAAAACTCATAAGATGCTAAAACTAAATATTTTTCTAGAAAGAAAAATATATTATTCTTTTTTGAGCAAATTAATAAAAAGAAAAGTGTGACATATTAAGTAGAAAGAGTACGTGATTTTTGTTTTAAGTTTAGACAAATAAACTGCGGGCTCTGATTTATCTCTTATTAAACGAATTCACTTTCAGATCTCTTTTTAGGAACACACAGTTGAAATATTCAGCTCAAATATTTATAGGCCAGTCCGATTCCATTTCGAAAGAATTAATTTTTTAGTTTAGTTTCTTAAATTTTTTTGGGCATGTTTGGTTTTAGTGTCGAAAGCCTTGAATTTGAAAAAGTTATATTTGGATATGAGGTATGAAAATGCATCATATATATACCCTACGTACCAATAGTTACGTATTTATTACTATGCTTATTCTCGAATAATTGAAAAACTCAAACTTCAACTTTAGCCAATACGATCAAATTGTATGAATTGGAAATGGACAAAAAAGAAAAAAAAGAAAAAAAAGGTCAGTGGCTGGATAAGATTGAGGTGAAACAAAGAAAGTTGCAAAGTGCCAAAGAAGATAGGTTGCTACTCAATTATTCATCGGCATGGAGGAGCTGCAAACTCCAACTTGTTAGCCGTGCGTCATCGGATATACAAAGAAGTGTTAAATCACAATCGTTAATGAAATGGACTTGCATCTCATTATTTGATCTTGACAATCCTCGACTCATAAATATTTTTAGTGTTGAATATATTAGGTCAAAAGTCCTTAACCTGATTTATAGAGCTAGACTCATCCCTGCTTTTTAATGTTGAGCCTCCCATGTTATGTTTTTAATGCTCGACTCTTCTTGACAATCGAGTAAGAGATCGACATTCAGGCTTGAGAATGCTCCAGTGTTAGATATTTCATATTAATTGAGAAAATAGATTGTTATCTCCTTATATAACTTTGGACAGTTACCTTTGAACTAGTATTTTAGTTGAGTTAGGTTCAAGTTTAATTCTTTTAACAAAGACTCTGAGTACACTTTTATTTTATCGTCTTTAAACAAGAAATAAGTAAATTTTTATAATTGTTGAAATATTCAGAAAACTCTACGAATCAAACAGGAAAAAGGTATAGAGATGCGTGAGCCGTGTGTGACCATATAATTTTTGGAAAAGTCAAATGTCAGTTCTACAATGCAAAGGCACCATGACAGGACCAGATTAAATCGTAAACCGTGCCATGCACCTCAACCAGAAAGAATAAAGGACCAATTTTTGTGCTCGTTCGGTCCCATTCCCATGGGCAACGACCAAGATTATCTTCTTCTTTACTTATTATTACTTATTTCTCGTGGGTTTTTCCTTTAGCTTTTTGTGAGGGTAGACATGAGCGATTTTGGTTTTGATGAATGATAAAGGAACACATGTATGAATTAGGCTTATGAACAGTGTACATAAATGACCGATAGAATCAAGCAAAAGGCAAACACGTGAATGGAATAAATATAAGTGGTTATTTCTAATAATTGTTGAACGAAAAGGTTGCATATTTGATAAGGAACATGACTCATTACATGAAGAGAATTCTTCCAAGATAAGGGAAGAGTTAGAAGTTGAAGTTGCCTAGAACTCTTCCACCAAGGAAGAGTATAACATTAGAACTCTAGTTAATCTTTATTTACTAACTCTATATATATTATTTGTGTTCTCTTTTACAGGGATGCACACATACTGAAATTAAGCCCGAATTAAGAGCAGAATAGCAAGGAATTTTACAAGCAATTCCTATGAGATTTAAGAGTGCTATCCTGAAGCTACACAGGGGTGGCTCGTCCATAAAGCAGCTAAAGCAACACATTGGAGGCCCCATGTTTTATTGCACTTAATAGGCTATATATAAAAAAAAATTAAAAAATTATGTAAAGTGAAAAAGTTTGATTTCTTTATTTAACAAATAAAGAGATGAAGGATTTGCAACTGCTTTAATTTTTGTCAAGGAAATTGCATTTGAAAATTTATATCGAACCCGAATTTCATAAGAAACATCGATAGTTTCTAGGAGACTGCAAATTGTAAAGAGACATGGTCCTTTACCAGTTCCCTCAGAAATATCAACAGAGACAGTAAGTAAAAGAGGCAAGGGATTTTTACGTGGAAAAATCCCAACAAAAGGGGACAAAAACCACGACCTACTCTGGTAGGATTTCAACTTCACTTACTTGTAATCTTAACTATTACAAGTCACTTTGTAATGACACTCTTACAAAGACTTTAACACACTAACTTGCAATACCTATTACAAGCCACTTTGTCACTCACTAGTTACAAAGACTTTAGACTTGTGACTACACTAGTCACAACACAAACACAAGAGGTTTATGGTTTTGAGATTCCTAAAACCGTGCTTCTAAGAAAGCAAGTAGGATGCAATGAAAAGAAAAATACAAGATTACAACTCAACTAAGGACACCTAACAACACGTTGTGGAACAGGTCCGTCTTAGTGGAGTTGTCTTCTTGTTGTTGACACACTTGAGTCTTCAATGCAAGAGCAACACTTCAATGCTTGAGAGAATGTGTTTAGTAAATGCTCAAGTGAATATCTTGTTTGTCCCCAATCAAGACATTATATCCTTAGGACATCCCAAGAAGGATGCCCATGCTTGGTTGGTATACTTCTTAACCAATGGGAAGTGACTGCTACACTGTTACTGCACTGTAGCGTGTACAGTTGCATCAGTCACTTTTTTGTCACAGTTTTTCGGCTGTAGAGTTGACATGTACTTCCGTCAGTGAGAATGTTAAGGGATCAGGTCCCTGAACTGTTTCTTATGAGTTCAAATGTACACAACACAGATTCTTGAGTTCATGTTGACTGGTTGTGCTGGTTATGCATCAGATCCTTTATCTGGTTCTTTACATAAAAGTTTGTTAGATCATCAAAACAGAATACTAACCCATCACTCTTTGATGATGAAAAACTTTTATAATTATGAACAGTTATATAGTCTAACTTAACCAGATTAGAGACCAAGATCCCATATGGTTCCCCTTGTTTGTGTGCTTCCCCCTTAAACCTTGCCATCAATTATTTTTATTTATCTTCCACCTTTTGGCATCATAAAATGGCACAATCAGTCAGAAAGCATAAAGAAGTCTAAAAAAGCTAACTCATGTCCCTTGTGTGCACACAACATGATAGAAAATAGAATAGAAAGGCAAATAGGCAGTATGCAGAACATAAGAAAAGTTGATTTCATTCATAGCAAAAGCGATTTTAATACAAAAGAGTCTTTTTTTTGGGATAGCAGAGACTTGATTTGGACTTTTTAAAGGCGGGAGCAGTTAGGTGGGATCCAATTACCAAACACACAAAAAAAACAAGTACTAACAGCCACAAACATCATCAAACAGACAAGAACTGGATATGACAGAATCCTAGGAGGCACTAGAAGAGGAAGGCTTGGAGGAGGAGGCAGCCAGGGTCTTGAGAACCAAATCCATGCGGGCATTAGCAGACCGTTGTTCCTCTGGCAGGTTCTCCCGCAGGTTCTCAACCTGATGCTTGAGCTCAGTGATCTTCTTGTTCAAGCGGGCAACATCTTCATTAGAGAAAACAACAGCACCAGGTCCCCTAGAAGCTTGACTCAGCTGAGTCTCCAGGATAGCAATCCGAGCCTTCAACCTCTTGATCACGTCATTTGCAGCATTCAGCGCATTGATCATTTGGTATATAGTCGAAGTGCTTTCCCCAGCTTTCTCAAAACACTCGTATTCCTCTAAGGTCGTTTTGGAGAAGGTCTGCTTGCGGGTCCCTACTCAGGGGTTCTTAACAGGAACTTGGTAGAATTCAAATACCCGAGTAAGTAGGAAACCATACGGGAATCCATGATTACCATCCTTGACATTCACAACCTTCCTCATGTGTTCAATCATAATAGCAGGCAAGTTGATAGGTTTGAATGAGTCAAGGGCCTCCATCAATGTCAAATCATCCTTGGAGGCAATCGATCGCCTCTCAGCACGGGGGAGAAGAACCTTGTTTACCAGTTCGAATAGAAGCTGGTAAAGAGGGAGCATGGCTTTCTTGTGGACCCGTTCCCCCTGCTGAATTGTACCCGACTTAACAATGGCTCGCCGAAAGTTTCCCTCACAAGCATTAGCATCAGGTTGCACTGAAGACATTACCTTAGCTGGAATGTTAAGAACTGTTCCCAGAGTAGCATCATCAAAAATAATATCAACGCCTTCCACCATAACACAAATGTGATCCCCAGCGGTGGTGAAAAGGGTTTCATAAAATTCCTTCATCGCATCCTCATACACTTTGGGCACACTCACACTGAATAGATGCTCCCACTTCTGAAACTCAACCATGGTCGTAAGTTGGCTCATTCTAGCCATCTCATAAATTTCTGGGTCAAACATTCTACCCCACAACATTCTTTGATTCCGCACATTCTCTTGCTACTTCCCACTATCACTTGGTACTGTTTGCATAGAACCAGGTTCCCCAACGGTTTCCAACTCCCTTTTTCTTTTTCTTGATGTTTTCACAGACTTTCCCTTTGAACTTTCTACAGCCACAGACTCCTTAACACTGGCTTCACCAACTTCAGCTCGTTTGAGCTTTCCACTGCTTTTCACAGGCGACACACACCTTTTCTTTTGTCCTTCATTCACAACTTCAGTCACAAACTTTTTAGAATGAGCTTTTCTGGGTACCAAGGAACTTGGTTCCTCCTCTTCATCCTCTTCTACCTCAACCACTGGAATAGTTTCATCCACTAACACCTTCCCTTCCTTCATCAATCTCTTCTTCTTCTTTTTACTGTTCTTCTTGCTCTTTTCAAGAGCAGATTCAAATGCCTCCTTCTTTTGCAACCGTGTAGATGGTCGCTTGGCAGATGATTCATAAGTACTCACTTTCTGATGAAGCTTAAAGCGAGCGCTCAAGACCATCTCATCCTCATCATCGTCATTAGTAGGCTCGGAGAGGGGATGAATAGACTCAAGAGGAGGAGTAGAGAAGATGGGTTCCTTGTGAGTCTCTGTAGGCAGAGAACCAGGTTCCTCACCAGATTTTTCTTTGACAGACTCATGGACAGGTGACTCAAACAGGACCATAGTCCCCTCATCTCCTAGGAATGAAGGTTCTTCTCCCTGAGGCTCAGGAAGAGAAGATCTCCTTCAGAAGGAAGGTTCGTAGAGGCAATGGCCATTATGTTCTCAGCCGCTTCCTTTTTCGGAGACTGCATATGAGTCGTAGAGTCAAGGAGAGAGGAGTTAAGATACTGGTAAGGATCGTCCTCAGAGGCTTCAGAGACCTGAGGAACGTCAGTGGCTAGGGTTTCTTTTAGTTTTTTAGATGGGGAAGAATCGGTGGGTTTTGGAGAAGAAGAATCATCAGCAGGTGGTGAAGAGGAATCAGGGGCAGGGATGATGACTTCTGGGAGAGAAGAGGTATGAACCTCCTCTAGGACAGGGTTGGAGTTAGCGGTAGGAGATAGAGAGGGTGAGTTCTTTTTTCCATCTTTGGGAGAGAAAAACTTACAGTGAAGAAGGAAAGTTGGTTTTCTGAGAAAGAATATGAGAATGTGTTGCTGAGCGGTTAGAGAAGAAAGGACTTTATAAGAGAGGGTGTAATAATGAGGGGGAAGAGGAAGATGAATGGGTTCAAATGGCGGTAGGTGTTTTGGGAAGAGAAAATATGCAGAGGGAGTTGAAAGATTTGAAAGATAGACGTGATAGACAAAGATACTGAAAAGGCAGATGATGTGGCAGCAATAATTAAGTTTGTTACTTTTTGAGAGAGGTATAGAAAACACATAACTACTAACCTGTGGTACAAGAACCAGGTCCCGTACCTGTTTTTTGAAAAAGTTCTTCAGCTTCCTTTTGTTCTGCAGAGTCGTACCTTTAATTTTTGTAATCACCATGCGTGTCTACTTGGAACGGTATTGATGTGAGTTAGGCTTGGTCAGAAAACACTTTAGCAGTCTGTACCTGAAAGTGACTCTCACAGCCAAAGCGAGGGAATCGGGTCCCTAGTTAGGTCTCATCAACCCCAGTGCCATACTGTTTTTCTCAAAGTGTTCCCTGCTTAGTGCCTTGGTAAAGATGTCTGCAATCTGGTCTTCAGTGCAGCAGAACTTTATGCCGATGTGACCTTTTTCAACATTGTCTCTAAGGAAGTGATGTCGTACATCAATATGCTTGGTTCTCTTGTGTTGAACCGGGTTCTTTTCCTTGTTGAGAGAACTGGTGTTATCACACAAAAGTGGTACACTGTCAATGTACACTCCAAAGTCCTCCAATTGTTGTTTGATCCACAGCAACTGAGCACAGCAAGATGCAGCTGTAACATATTCTGCTTCAGCTATGGAGAGAGCCACCGATGTCTGCTTCCTTGTACTGAGATTAGGCAGGATCCAAGGAAATGAGCCATGCCTGAAGTGCTTTTCTAGTCCATTAGATAACCTGTATAATCAGCGTCAGCATAACCAACAAGATTGAAATTGTTACCTGAGGGGTAATACAGAACCAGGTCCTGTGTCTCCTTGAGATAGCATAGGATTCTTTTGGCAGCCTTTAGATGAGATTCCTTAGGATTTCATTGCAATCTAGCACACAATACCACACTAAACACAATATCTGGCCTGCTTGCAGTGAGGTAGAGTAGAGAGCCAATGATTCTTCTGTACATTGTTTGGTTTACAGGAGATCTAGAGTCATCCATGTCAAGCTTGGCTGCAACTGCAATAGGTGTGTCGATCACTTTTGATTCTTCCATGTCGAACCTTTTTAGCAGCTCCTTGATGTACTTTTGCTGACTGATGCAAGTTCCCTTTGTGGACTGCTTGACTTGAAGTCCCAGAAAGAAGTTCAGTTCCCCCATCAAACTCATCTCGAAATCACTGCCCATGAGCTTGGCAAACTCCTTACACAGTGAGTCTGTTGTAGACCCAAAGATGATGTCATCCACATACACCTGAACAATGAGTAGGTTCCTTCCACGTTTCTTTAGAAACAATGTGTTGTCAATCTTTCCTCGAGTGAACCCATTGTCCAGAAGAAACTTCGACAATCTCTCATACCACGCTCTAGGAGCTTGTTTTAATCCGTAGAGAGCCTTTTCCAATTTGGAAACATACTCAGGATGTACATGAAGGCAGGTGATTGTTTTACATACACTTCCTCCTTGAGAAAACCATTCAAAAATGCACTTTTCACATCCTTTTGGAATAAAGTGAATTCCATATGAGATGCAGATGCAATGAGAATCCGGATGGCTTCCATGCGAGCAACAGGAGAAAATGTCTCATCATAATCTATCCCTTCATCTTGATTGTATCCCTGAACAACAAGACTCGCTTTGTTCCTTGTGGTATTTCCATTTTCATCTAGCTTATTTCTGAACACCCACCTGGTCCTTATGATGGTTGTATCTGAGGGTCGAGGTACCAGGTGCCAAACCATGTTTCTCTCAAACTGGTGTAGCTCCTCTTGCATAGCAACAATTCATCCTGCATCCTTCAGTGCTTCTTTGATATGTTTATGTTCTATTTGGGATAGAAAGGCTGAGAAGGCTAGGGAGTTTCTGGTTTTGGATCTGGTTTGAACTCCGGAATCAAGATGGGTGATTATGTTGTCAAGGGGGTGAGAGCTTTTGTGTTTCCAATTTGGGACTTGGGTTTGGTTAGTGGAGGAGCTTGGTACATCAGAGGGATTTCCTTGTATTCCTTGTTGCGCAACCTGTGGGCTGCCTTGCACAGCATCTCCAATTCTTTCCTCAACTTCAGTAGTAGTAATTGGAGTACCAGGTTCCTCATGTGAATTTGAGGAGGTGGTTGCACTGCCTTCACTTATTTCCCTCATTTGACTCATCATGTAAGCTTTACCATTTGAGACATCAGATATTTCTCCAGGAACCAAGAGTGGCTCATGGTCTTGATCGTCACCATTTCCTTCCTTGTTTAAGGAGGGTGTCTCATTAAATAACACATGAACACTCTCTTCTACGCATTGAGTTCTCTTGTTGTACTCCTTGTATGCTTTGCTTTGAGAAGAGTACCCCAAGAAGATTCCTTCATCACTTTTTGCATCAAATTTTCCAAGTTGATCCTTCCCATTGTTTAGTACATAGCATTTGTATCCAAAGTCTCTCAGATGAGTTATCTTTGGCTTTCTTCCATTGAGAAATTCATAGGGGTTTTTGTTTAGGAAGGACCTGATCATGCACCTGTTCACCAAGTAGCATGCAGTATTGATTGCCTCAGCCCAGAAATATTTTGCAATCCCACTGTCAATAAGCATTGTTCGTGCCATTTCTTCCAGAGTTTTGTTTTTCCTTTCGACCACACCATTTTGCTGAGGAGTCCTTGGAGCTGAGAAGTTGTGAGTGATTCTATTTTCATTTCAAAACTCATCAAACTTCGCATTATCAAATTCTGTCCCATGATCGGATCTAGTGCAATCTACCTTCAACTCCATCGTCACTTGGATTTTCTTGACAAATGCTACAAATACTTCAAATGTCTTATCTTTTTCTCTAAGAAACATTGTCCAAGTGAATCTTGAGTAGTCATCCACAATCACAAAGATGTACTTCTTTCCACCTCTGCTTGGAATCTTTATTGGACCACACAATTCCATGTGAAGAAGTTAAAGAGGTTTTGATGTGCTAACATCCTTCTTTGGCTTGAAGGATGATTTCACATGTTTTCCTTTGGCACATGCATCATATACTCTTTGTTGCTTGAACTTTGAGTTGGGCAGACCACATACCAGGTCCTTCTGTATAAGTTTATTCAATAGGGAAAAACTTGCATGACCCAGTCTTCTATGCCACATTTCTGCATCATCATCAACTTCCTTTAAGCAGTTCACCTCACCAGCTTCCAGTGATTCAAAATCAGCAACATAAATGTTCTTGTGCCTTTTGGCAATCAGCACCATTTCATCGGTTACTAAACTAGTAACTGTGCACACTTTGGACAAGAATTCCACTTTGTTTCCTTTATCGCAAATTTGAGAGACACTTAACAGGATATATTTTAGACCATCAACATAGTACACATTCTCAATTGAGTGCTCAAGAGATCTTCCAACCCTTCCAACGCTGAGAATGTACCCCCTTTTTCCATTGCCAAAGGATACATCCCTTCCTTGCAGGGCTTCAGTGAGAGAAAATCCATGGTGTTCCCAGTCATGTGCTTTGAACATCCACTATTCATGATCCATTGGAGTCCTGTTCCTCTCACTGGTCCCTGCAAATAGAAGCTAAGGGTTAGATTTAGGAACCCAAACAAGTTTGGGTCCCTTGTAGTTAGGGAAAGGATGAATAAGAGCTTTTCTGGTTCAAGCAGGCAAGAATCTGTTTTTCTTTGAGGGACCTGGTCCCTTCTTAGTATTCCTTTTTTCCGCAAACAATTTGTTTTTCGGAACTGACTGATCCTTGGCTGGGAAGATTTCTTTGAAGTGCCCGTTGTTCCCACAGCGGGTACAAAGCCAGTTATCTAGGACAGTGACATACTTGTTGTGTGGGTTGTAAGGAATATTTTCCTTTTGGAATCCAATCCCCTGACTGTTTCCACTATTTTTAAGTACATGACAGTAATATCTGTGGACCAGGTCCAATTCAGTGATTTTTCAAGATCAGATTTTAATTAAAGCCATTTCAGCCTAAAGTTGCCTGTTTTTCTCAAGCTCACAACACATGCTTGTTTTTACATCATTTATTTCTTTTTCAAGCTCAATATGTTTCTCACTAGCTATCTCATTTCCTTTCTCTAAGCTTGACGCACCAGATTCTAGTTTAAGTTCCTCAATTCTTTCTTCTAGGTCTGTGATTACCACCAAAAGATAATCTTTTTCTTGTTCAACAACATTGATTTTCTCAGCTAGAGTGTTCTTCTCAGTGTTCAGGTTCTCCACTGTTTCCTTTAGGTCTACTACCACTACAGTTAGATCATCTCTCTCATCTTCTGCACTATTTGTCATTTCAACTAGAGTTTTGCTTATCCTTATCAAAATTACTTATGGTATCTTTTAGGTCCACAACTACCACCATTAATTCATATCTCTTATTTTCTACATTTTTGAGTTTACGGGTTAAAGATTCTTTTTCTTTCTCAAGCTCACTTATGGTTTCTTTTAGATCTACCACACACACAACTAAATCATCTCTAGACTGTTCAGTTTCTTCTAGCTCTATGATTAAAGAATCTTTGTCATCAATTAGACTGTAGTAAGCATCAATAAGAACATTTTCCAAAGATATTAAGTTTTTTGAGGAGTAGGATTTCAGATTTCTCTGAACATCCCTGAAATTTACCTCAACATTTTCACCTTCTTCATCATCATCGGACTGAGCCATTAGCGCGAACAGTGAATCATACACCTTGGCCTCGTTCTCTACTGCCATCATAGAACTGTTATTTGCTTCTGGTTCCTCCTCTAATTCACTAGATGAATCACCCCAGGCCGCAAGGGCTTGCTTCACAACATTATCAGCAGCACTCTTTCGGCTGAAACATTTGCCGGGAACTTGGTTCCTCTTGGCAGTCTTGTCAGCGTTGTGCTTGTAAGGCTCCTGCTTCAGTAGTGGATTGTCACGACCCAAATTTCCCTTCGTTGGGTATCGTGATGGCACCTAGTCTTAGGGACTAGGTAAGCCTAACAGTTACTGAATAACAACAATAATAACAAGGAAACTAACAGTCTCGATGTAGAATCTTGACAGAATTTACAAATTTTCCCGAAACCGGTAATACAAGTCATAAGTTATACGAATCTTCTACAACTTCTAAATACAACTGTTTGGAAATAAATACAACAATGTATGAATACTACTTGTAAGATTGTTACTCTGAAGCTTGCGAACGCAACAACTAGTTACCTTGAGTCTCCTCGGCAGCGATCCACACAGCTACTAACAATATATATACCTGGATATGCACACAAAAATATGCAGAAGTGTAGTATGAGCACACCACAACGGTGCCCAGTAAGTATCAAGACTAACCTCGGTGGAGTAGTGACTAGGACTAGTCAAGACACCACTGGTCTAACAAAATAAACTGACATGAATGTAGAAATAACCGAACACTACAATTATCTAAGACTTCACAGAATAATTTACAACCACGACAGTATAATGCGGAAGGAAATTGCATAAATTATCCAGCGGAACAACATGAAAATACACAAAAAGGTGGACCACAAAACAAGCCAAACCGGAAGAAAACACAACACAATAGAGAACACCAATAACTCAACCATGTCTATTATTCACATCGGGACTTAGCCATTAAAATAAATAGACTGGTGGAAACCTTTAAACAACAGTTCATATTGAAAACTTGCAAATATAATCATTTTAGTTTAGAAAGATCTCATTTGAAAACACACTTTCTCTAAATGTATATATAAGTATATTTAATAGAGAGGATTACTTAGAACATAGTTTCTTTCAAAATACGAAATTTTCAAATATGTCTTCCCAATAAATGACTTTCAAATGTCAGTTTATGCAAGACGAATGCTTTTCAAATATACCTTCGATATAAAACTCCTTCAGTCATAATATCCCTCGAAACCATTACTTTTCCGATAATACTTTTCAATAGAACCTTTCATTCATAGTCCCCTCAAGATAAATCTACCGGAACTCAGTTCGTAATTCAGGAATTGCTATACACTACAGGAGGAACCTCAAGTCTTATCAATAATGCAATAAGAGATCAGTATGAATATCTAAATTGAAATAACGGAATATTAACATTTAACAAGTACAGAAAATATCAAATAGGAAACAATCATGACAAAGCAAATATCCACAGAAAATATCAGAGAGAAGACAACGGAAGAAATAACAAGACATAAACAATTGCGGGAAAATATCAAATAGGAATCCACAGGCATAATAATACAAAGACAAGTGCACGGAATCACCCTTCGTGCTTTTACTCTCATCCTCACAATAAATAAATAGAAACGGCACGGAATGTCCCCTCGTGCTAAAATATCATAAACATGGCACGAAATGTCCTCTCGTGCTAAAATATCATAAACATGGCACGGAATGTCCCCTCGTGCTAAAATATCATAAACATGGCACGGAATATCCCCTCGTGCTAAAATATCATAAACATGGCACGGAATGTACCCTCGTGCTAAAATATAATAAACATGGCACAGAATGTCCCCTCGTGCTAAAATATCATAAACAACAGTTTGGCAAAGAAAATCAACAATAAGAACCATAAATCATAACATCCCGACAAGGGAGTCAACAATGCAAACAACATCATCCCGGCAAGGGAAATAGCTATAACCAATATCGCCTAAACAGTTAACCTCACAGAATAAAACTTAGCTTGAACAAAAGACCAGTAATAGGAAACATCAAGAAAATATCAGCAACATAAATATTTATCAACTAGACTCAAGTCGTACTTAAGGGAAGAATCATATAAATTACAATGTAAGACTCACGGGCATGCTTGACACCAACGAACAGATGTTCCCAGTTACAGCTAAACAACTATAAAGCTAGATAACACAAACATAGTCAATTTGGCAGTTTTAGGAAGAAATGTTGCATGATGGTAAGAGCGGTAAAATATTCAGTTAAATCAATTAAGATCAAATAGCCAACGAAGGAATCCAAAAGCATGTGATTCTAATTTAAGAAGGAAAAGGTGAATTAACAACCAGGGATTCAAATGTAACAATTACAATTCACACACAGGTAACATAAGAACCTACAAATCCTAAAAGGCCAATCTATTTGCAAATAAGTCCGAGTACACACTCGTCACCTCGCATACACGGACTACAATCAACAAGGAAGACTCAATCCCAAGGGGTAGTTCCCCCCACAAGGTTAGGAAAGCTACTTACCTCTAAGACGATAACCCGGTACTCAAAAATGGACTTCTCGGGCGGAAAGACCTTCGGACGGCTCAAAATCAACTAAAAAAACTCGACTCAACCGGAGTAGCAATGAAGTCGGCCAAGAACACATTTGGTGCATGACACGAGGATCCAGGTACTATAATAGCTAACCCACACATAAACACAGGGACCCCAACGATGGGAAATATGCCCAGTGTAATGCATATAGCCCTAGAGAAACGCCAATTGCTTTGGCTCTGCACCCCTACGGACGATTTGGAGAAGAGGATCAATGATCTCCTTTTGAGTCCAATGACCCACTTTCAATACAATATGCTTGAACACTATAATGAAGACCTCTTAACTATCAAACTCAATGGTCAACTCAAACTGATTGGAACCAAATAACTCATGTGGCGCCGCAATGGATGGTGAACTTAATGGAAATGAATAGCAAAAAGAATAAATCACGTTCAGGATTTAAACAGAACGACTTGAAATTGAATGAGATTCTTATATGGATTTTTTTCCAACTATTAATTAAAAATCGAACACCTTTTACATTATTCCTAATTGAACCAGAAGGAACAAAACGATGTCGTATGCTGGTTCGAGAAAGGTACGAGTTGATTTTTGTTTACGTTAGGAAGATAAAGAAACAGGGGAATCTAATCTCCCTCACTTCCGGTTTCCCTCTTATAATATTATTTACTGCATAATGATAAATGAGGTTGGGTTTGATGGGTTGAATTCAATCCTTGAAATGAACTGATAAAGAAATTACGCAAGGCCAAAGACAAAGACTTCCTGATCTCAAGCAACTCCAAAAAGAGTGTACTAACTTTTTGTTATTCTTTCACGTGACATGGAAAAGGGCTAAAAATAGCACGGGCTAGCTAGTTTTTGGACTGGTCATTCAGAAATAGCCGGTGTTTGTAAAGCCATTGGAATATAGCCATCCCGAGCCTGATATCAAAATTTCACCTATCGGTCGAGATTGTCAAAATTCTAACTTTCGCCAAATTACCTCAAATTACTCTACGGACCTCAAAAACCGATTCCAGACGCGCGCCTAAGTACAAAATCATCATACAAAGCTGTTTACATCACCCAAAACTCATTCTAAGGCCGTTTACACAAAAGTCAAACCTCCGGTGAACTTCCATCACTTAAGCTTCCAAAATTGTAATGTTTCTTCCAATTCGACTCCGGATTATCCGGTAACTAAACCCAACCATGCACGCAGGTCGGTATCCCAATGTGAAGCTGTTCATAACCTTATGCCACCGAACAGAACTTGAATTCTCAAAACGACCGGTCGGGTCGTTACATGGACAGACCTTGATGAAGTGCCCATGCTTTCCACACTTGTGGCAAAGATCATAGTTTCTTGATTTGCTTGAGCTACCTCTTCTTGGTATACCACCATTCCTTCGAACCATTTTTTGAAATCTCTTGGTGAGATAAGCCATATCACCATCTTCCTCACTTGAGTTATTATCTTCAGCTTTTAGAACCAAGTTCTTTTCCCTTTTTGGTTCTCTTCTCTCACTGTCTTTCTTCTTCTTCAACTCGTATGTCTTCAAATTCCCAATCAACTCATCCATTGTCAGAGATTGTAGGTCTTTTGCTTTAGTAATAACATTCACTTTACTTTCCCAAGAACTAGGTAGGACACTCAAAATCTTGCCCACCAGCTTGTTCCTTGGAATTATTTCACCTAGAGAATGAAGATCATTGATGATTGATGTGAATCTAGTATGCATGTCTTGTATAGACTCATCATCCTTCATTCAGAACAGCTCGTACTCAGTTGTGTGCATGTCGATTTGGACTGCTTAACCTGAGTTGTTCCTTCTTGAGCAGTCTGCAAGGCTTCCCATATCTCTTTTGCTGATTGGCAGGCTGAGATTTTGTTGTACTCATCAGGTCCTATTCGGCACACAAAGATTTTCTTGGCACGGAAGTTCTTCTCCACAACATTCCTATCAACGTCACCGTATTCTTTCCTTGTCTTTGGCACCAATAGCCCAACTTCTCCTTCCTTCTTCATTGGAACATGTGGACCGTCACAAATGACATCCCACAGTTCAGAATCTTCTGCCATTATAAAGTCATGCATTCGAGTTTTCCACCACCCGTAATACTGGTCATTGAATATAGGAGGTCGATATGTTAATTGTCCTTCTTCGAAGCTGGGTGGAGCAGCCATTGGAGATCCTTTCTAGGTGTTAACCTTTTAGAAAGAACCTACTCTGATACCAATTCATAGTTTCTAGGAGGCTGCAAACTGTAAAGAGACGTGGTCCTTTACCAGTTCCCTCAGAGATATCAACAGAGACAGTAAGTAAAAGAGGCAAGGGATTTTTACGTGGAAAAATCCCAACACAAGGGGACAAAAACCACGACCTACTCCGGTAGGATTTCAACTTTACTAACTTGTAATCTTAACTATTACAAGCCACTTTATAATGACACTTTTAAAAAGACTTTAACACACTAACTTGCAATACCTATTACAAGCCACTTTGTCCTAGTTACAAAGACTTTAGACTTGTGACTACACTAGCCACAACACAAACACAAGAGGTTTATGGTTTTGAGATTCCTAAAACCGTGCTTCTAAGAAAGCAAGTAGGATACAATGAAAAGAAAAATACAAGATTACAACTCAACTAAGAACACCTAACAACACATTGTGGAACAGGTCCGTCTTAGTGGAGTTGTCTTCTTGTTCTTGACAAACTTGAGAGAATATTTTTAGTAAATGCTCAAGTGAATATATTGTTTTTCCCCAATCAAAATATTATATCCTTAGGACATCCCAAGAAGGATGACCATGCTTGGTTGGTACACTTCTTAACCAATGGGAAGTGACTGCTGCACTGTAGCGTGTACAGTTGCAGCAACCACTTTTCTGTCACAGCTTTCTAGCTGTAGAGTTGACTTGTACTTCCGTCACTGAGAATGTTTAGGGATCAGGTCCCTAAACTGTTTCTTGTGAGTTCAAATGTACACAACACAGATTCTTGAGTTCATGCTGACTGGTTGTGCTGGTTATGCATCAAGTCCTTTATCTGGTTCTTTACATAAAGATTTGTTAGATCATCAAAACATAATACTAACCCATCAAACGTGTTTACACTCAAACCTCTCTATAAGAGCTTTGTTTGTTTCGAATATTTTTGGATGTTATAGCAAAGTACTTTTATAGAGAACATATATTATAACATAACATAAAAATTGGTTCCGAAAAAACATGCCTTTTATAGAGAAGTGTTGTTATGTAGGGATGCCGTTATAGAGAGGTATGACTGTATATAGTAATAAACAATTTGAGGAGAATGTTAATAGTGAAATCTCAAAATATCTCGAAGATTCCTTTAGAGTTACTTATTTTTTATACATACTCCCTCTGATCCATAATAAATTACTTTTTAACCTTTGTTGTGCCCCTTAAGAAAATATTGACTCCTAGAAAAAAAAGGTATTTTGACTGAATTATCCTAAATTAAAATTTATATGTTAATAACTTGACACATTGAGATATGTAAATAAGGGCAATTGTTTTGAAAAATAAAGTTAATTCCTTCTCAATTATATAAAAGGACACTTATTTTGGACCAAAATAAAAGCGAAAAAAGTCACTTATTATGGACCGGAGAGAGTAGTAGACAAGGTTATTTTTTCACTTTAAAATTGATTTGAACAATTAGAGGCATATGAAAATATCTTTAGTTTTCTATTTAGCGGTAAAAACTGAGATCACTAGTTGATGAAATTTGAAAAAATATTGCCTTCATCTTGAATGCTCCTTAAATTATAATAATCAACCCGATATTGATAGTTTAGATTTATTTTTTAAATGAAAAATATTAAGAAAAATAGTATAATTAGAAGATAACAATTTAATTGATATACTCAATTAAATAAAAAAGTTTGATTATTTTTCAAATGCCTATATTACTTATAGAATAATATTAATAACTTCTGTTACCGTTTCTTCAGCGGGAAAAAATGTTTCAAAATCAGAATTGATAAAACCTTATCTAAGATCAACAATGTCTCAAAACTATTAAATGGATTAGCTATATCTTCAATCGAGAAAGACTTATTAGGAAAAATTGATTACAAAAAATTAATAATAACTTTGCATCTAAAAAAAAGTTAGAAAAATGGACTTCAAATAAAAATAAAATATTTTTTATTAATAAAAAAGTTAAGGCCCCTCATAAAGTTTGGCTTTATGCCACGAAATTGGTCGGGCTGCCCGTGAAGCTACACGAACCAGATTGAAGAGCCAGTTCCATAAAGAATTTTACATGTCTTTCTTTATTTCTAGTTCAAAGTGTAGTAGGAATTTTGAGTTATACCTTTCAACTTTGTTAGAAGCAAATTGTACGAGGTACCTGAGTTGTATCTTTCAAGTAAGAGTTACCTTGAAGTAGTCGCAACAGCTTGTGGCGTGTTGCTATAAGGGTTAGAGTTACTCCTTAGGTTTGCAAGAGGTTGTAAACTCGAGTTGTTCAAGTTAGAGCTAACTTGAAGCAGTCGCAACAGCCTGTGGCTGGTTTCTATAAGGGTTAGAATTAATCCTTAGGTTTGCAAGAGTTTGTAAACTTTGTTGTTGGCTCAGAATTGTAGTGAAGTGTTTGAAGAAAATCCTACTAGGTAGTAGGTCGTGGTTTTTTCACCATTTGAGCCTGGTGTTTTCCACGTAAAAATCCTCGTGCTCTTTAATTTCTGCATTTATTATTCTGTAATAGTAGTATAAGGAACACATGGAAGAACCAAGTCCTTCTACAGTCTGTGCACACGAAATATTGAACACCACACAAATCACCTCCCCCCCTCCCCCCCCTCTTGTGTGGTATTGAAGTATAAACATCAATTGGTATCAGAGGAGGTTATCCTTGAAGATGCTAACACCTTAGGAAAATATCAAGATGAGTGCACTACCTGAAAACTGTAAAGAGCAATCCACCACTAGGCCACCGCTATTCAATGATCACTACTATTCTTTGTGGAATGAGACGAGAAGAGATCATTTGCAGATGACTGGTGGATGCTTCAAATGTGGTAAAAAGAACCACATGATCAAAAAATGTCCTATGTGGGAGGTCGAGTGGAAAAGGGAGAAATCTGAAAGAAGGAACAAAAAGAAGGAGCAGGTTCATGACAAGAACAACTACAACAAAAGGTCATCCAAAGCAATGGTTTCTACTTGGAAAGATAGTTCAGATGAGATCATTGATGATAATGTTGAACGAGCTCTTATAGCAGTTCGTGAATCTGAAGATGAACCTGATGAAGAATATGAGATAAGTTTTCTGGACCTTAAGGATAAAATTAAACTCCTTTCTAAAGATAGACTATCAGAATTGTTGCTAACTTTAATTGATGAATCTAAGAATATAAGTTCTGAAAAGGAATAGTTGTCAAAAGAGTGTAACTTTATAATAACAGAATGCAAAAACCTGAAAATAAATATTTGTAAAACTGAAAAGGAAAACACTGCTTTGAAGAACCATGGTCATGCACTTCATACATCTATCTTAGAACTTAAATCTGAAAATCTGAAATTGAAGTTAGGAACAGGTAAAGAAATAACTAGTGACACACAACTCTCACTAGAAAAGGATCTAGGAAAGGTAAAAGATGAGCTTTATAAAAGGGATGAACTGGTAAGAACTCTGAAGGATGACTTGACTAAGGTTAAGCATGAGCTAGACAGAACTTGCAAATGGAACGTGACCTCTTATGCACTTTCATGGCTACAAAAACATCATAGTAGAGGACTTGGCTTTGGGAACTCTGCACCTAAGTGGGATCCCAAAAGCAAGTACCTCACACTCCTTGAGAATACGATTTTCACAAACTATAGTAATACTGGTCACTATAAAAGTGAATGCACTGCAAAAGATACGGCAAGTCAAAAGAACAAACATTTTGTTCTAGGGAAAAATAGGTTGCCAAGTTGGGCTAAAAATAATGTGATTTATCCTTTTGCCTATAGAAAGGGACCCAAACTAGTTTGGGTTCCTAAGACTAACCCCTGATTTCCTTTTGTAGGTTCAAGTGAAGTGGAGCAACCAAATATGGTACATGGATAGTGGCTGCTCAAAGCATATAACAAGAAGCAAGAACCAGTTCCTATCACTTGAGGACCTTAAAAGAGGTAATGTCTCCTTTGGAAATGGGAAGAAAGGTGAGATCATTGGGGTTATAAAGGCAGGTAAGACTGATTCTCACTTTATTGAAAATGTCTAGTTGATAGATGGACTGAAGTACAGTCTAATAAGTATATCACAATTGTGTGATAAAGGTAACATGGTAGCATTCACCTCTACAAAATGCTTTGTGATAAATCTTACAACTGACAAGATAGTTTTGCAGAAAAAGGGAGTGAAAAACATATATATTGTGGATCTGTCCACACTCCCAGATAATGAACTCACGTGTTTAAGTGTGTTGGATAATGATCCCCTCCTTTGGTACAAAAGACTTGGACATGCCAGGCTAAGTCAACTCAACAAACTAGTCTCCAAGGACTTGGTGATATGACTGCCAAACATTAAGTTCAAGGAAGATAACGTTTGTGAGGCTTGTGCAAGGGAAAAGCAGGTAAGATCCTCTTTCAAAAGCAAGAAAATGGTAAGCATCACTAGAACGATGGAACTGGTCCATATGGATCTTTGTGGACCAATGAGAACATTGAGTAGAGGTGGTAAGAGATATGTTATGGTGCTTGTTGATGATTACTCTAGGTTTACTTGGACATTGTTTCTTACATCTAAAGATGAGGCATTTGACATGTTCACGTCTTTTGTTAGAAAAACTCAGACACAACTAGGTAATTAACTTGCATCAACTAGGTTTGATCATGGTACTGAATTTGAAAATGCTAAATTTGCTGAATTTTGTGATAAGCATGGAATAGATCATAATTATTTTGTTCCTACGACTCCACAACATAATGGGGTAGTTGAAATAAAGATTAGGACATTGTAAGAAATGGCTAGGACTATGCATCTTTCTTGTAAACTACCTCATAGTTTCTAGACAGAAGTTGTGAACATTGTATGCTACATCATAAATAGGTGCATGAATAGACATCTTATTGAGAAGACTCCCTATGAGTTACTTAACAACAACAAACCCAGTTTGATCCCAACATGTGGGGTCTGGGGAGGGTAGTCTGTACGCATACCTTACCTCTACCTAATGCAGGTAGAGAGGCTGTTTCCAATAGACCCTTGGCTCAGAAAGGGTAAGAAGAAGTAGAATGAAGCAAGGAATGAAAGAAAAAAAATAGATGGAAGAAAAAAGATAAATAATATCCAATAATAGCAGCAGGGAATACAATACCTGAGGCGAACAAAACCACATACCATAATAAAAATCAAAGAATATGAAGGGAAATGCATGATATTAAGCCTATCATTGAGCACTATAAACTACCTACTAACCCTCTACCTTAATCCTCAACCTCCACATCCTCCTATCAAGTGTCATGTCCTCAGTGAGCTGAAGCAGCGCCATGTCCTTCCTAATCACTTCTCCCAAGTACTTCTTAGGCCTACCTCGACCCCTTCTAAAACTCTCCATGGCCAACCTCTCACACCTCCTGACAGGGGCATCAATGCTTCTCCTCCTAACATGTCCGAACCATCTCAGCTGCGACTCCCGCATCTTGTCCTCCACGAGGGCTACTCCCACTATGTCCCGGATAACTTCATTCTTAATTCTATCTTGCATGGTACACCCACACATCCATCTCAACATCCTCATCTCTGCTACTCTCATCTTCTGCATGTGGGAGTTCTTGACTGGCCAACACTCAGCCCCATACAACATAGCGGGTCGAACTACCACTCGATAAAACTTACCCTTAAGTCCTAATGGCACCTTCTTATCACATAGAACACCAGAAGCGAGCCTCCACTTCATCCACCCCGCTCCGATGCGATGTGTGACATCTTCGTCAATCTCTTCGTTACCCTGGATAATAGACCCGAGATACTTAAAAATCGCTCTCTTGGGGATAACCTGAGCATCAAGATTAACCTCTACGTCTGCATCATGGGTCTCACTGAATTTGCACTCCATGTATTTTGTCTTGGTTCACTCAGTTTGAAACCCTTAGAATCCAAGGTCTATCTCCAAACCTCCAACCTCGCTTAAAGGGAGAAAATCAAATGTATCCCATCCTAGGAAATTTGGATGCAAGTGTTTTGTGCACAATAATGGCAAAGACTCTCTAGGTAAGTTTGATCCCAGAAGTGATGAGTGAGTATTCTTGGGATATTCTTCACATAGTAAAGCTTATAAGATATATAACAAAAGAACTATGTGTGTAGAAGAAAGTGTGCATGTTGTTTTTTAAACTAATATTCTTTCTGAGAGATAGAAACAAGATGATGAAGAGATTGGACTGGCAAGAAACCCAAATGTTGAAGCCACAGTCCAGCCTGAAGCTGCATCACAAGAAGGAACAAGTGATGGAACAGGTCATTCCACCTAGGGTAACATGATAGGGGGAACTGACTAGAGATGAATTGATCCTCAAACCTCGAGGGAACCTGTCTGTGAACCTATTCCTCGGTAACAAAACCAGGAAGGAACATCCAAATAAATTGACACTCCTATTGCAACATCCACGAAATTGGATATAGATGAACCTGGTTCATCTGTTGATCAGAAGATGTATAGGGGAATGATTGACTCTTTGTTATATCTCACTGCTAGTAGACCTGACATTGTTTTCAGTGTAGGCCTTTATGCTATATTCCGGGCAAATCCAAAGGAGTCTCACTTGATCGATGTCAAGAGGATCTGAGATACCTAAAAGGCACCACTGACCTTTGTCTATGGTATACAAAAGGTAGTAATTTAAACTTAGTGGGATATGTTGATGCTGATTATGCAGGTTTTCTTGAGGATAAAAAGAGCACCTCAGGTATGAAACACTTTCTTGGCTCATGTCTTGTGTCTTGGGCCACCAAAAAGCAAAAATATGTGGCATTATCTACTCCTGAAGCGGAGTATGTTGTTGTCGCCTCATGTTATGCTCAATTGTTGTGGATCAAACAACAATTAATGAACTTTTGAATTGATGTTGGTTGTATCCCCATCTTGTATGATAACACTAGTGCAATTAGTATGACCAAGAACCCGGTTCATCATAAAAAAATTAAGCACATAGATGTTAGGCATCACTTTTTAAAGGACAGATATGAAAAGGGTATGATCACTGTGGAATTTTGTGCTACTGACAAGCAATAGTTGACATCTTCACAAAATCTCTAAGTAGATATCACTTTGAAAGGAACATGTTAGAATCAGGGATGACTAAGATCACCTAAGAGGACCCAGTTCTAACTCAATGATTTGTTAGATAATTTGTGAATTTTGTAAATAATCAGATTGAATATTGCTCAGTCTCATACTTTTATTAGTATACTCTTGTGTCACATGCTAAAATGTCTCACTGATGACTAATGATATTATCCTTATTTTCTTGGAAAAAAGTAGTCTTACACAAGAGAATTTTCAGTGAATAACATGGTTCATCGATCTTCTAAGTTATGTATTCTACACTCCGCATGATTTGAAATAACTTCATATGAATCATTAATTGATAAGTCCCACTTTATCCCAAACTACACCTGAACCAATTATCTACAAATGAACTAGTTTCATCAAGAGTACCGTGAGAGCCTGACGCCTCTTCAAACTGAAACTCCCATGATGAAAAGAGTTCTAACCTCCAAAAAGATGTTGTTACATACTCAGCCTTTTCATCTTTAAATTGATTTGACCTTATCCTCTTATCTCAAATTATTTTGAAAGACCATGTAACGACCCAGTTTGTCGTTACGTAAAACTTGCATTAAAATTTTTGCTATTGACTTGTTACAGATTGGTTATACTGTATTTGATGTATTAGAGTTGATAGGCTTGAAATCGAATGGTTGTAGTGAGAGTTCAGTCAATTAGCCTTTAAAAATAGCCTTAAAATGGGAAAAAGTCAACTGAGAGTTGACTTATTGGTAAATGACCTCAGAATGCAGATTTTATGGCTCGGATAGCTTCGTTAGGTGATTTGGGACTTAGGAGTGTGTTAAGAATAATTTTGTGATGTCCGGTGTAGAATTAGGCTTGATTTGGCGAAAGTTAGTTTTTGGCGATTTTCGGATGGCAATGGAAAATAGGCTATCGGGGTCGGAATGAAATTCTGACAGTTGGAACAGGTTCGTAGTAATTTTGAATGTGTCTGTAAAATTTTAGGTCAATCGGAGTTGATTTGGATAGTTTCGGCATCAATAGTGAATTTTAGAAATATCAAAGTTCTTAGGCTTGAATCCGGTGAGAATTTGGTGTTTTGAGAGTGCAAATAAGTTTTAATGATGTTATGGGATATGTTGGTAAGTTTTGTTGGGGTCCCGAGGGGCTCAGGATTGATTTCGGGTGGTTAACGGGCATTTTTTGACTTAAAGAAAGGGCTAGTTTTCTGGTTTTTGTGCAGCAGGCTCTTACTCTCTGCGATCGCGAAGGGAGAGTCGCGATCGCTTAGTTCAATCTAGAGGGGTCGCATTTTTTTACTCTCTGCGATCGCAGAGGTTGAGCAGCGTAGGCAGTGCGATCGCGTGGCCTTGCCTGCGATCGTGTAGGGTTACATGCACGTGGGGAGTCAGTGGTCATCGAGACCGCGTGTGATGGTATGCAATCACGGAGGTCAGGAGCATTTTGTTTATGCGATCGCTTGGCTTTGACCGCGATCGTGGAGAGGAAATCACTGCGCAGTATTTTAATAACCCTTGCGCGACTTAAACCTTATTTTTCACCATTGTTGTACGGAAAAGAGCTTTTTGGGCAAGTTTTGAAGGAGAAAATCAGTGTTCTTCATAGAGGTAAGTAATTTGATTATTAAAACTCGTTTATGGATTATTATAGACCATAATACCAGTGTAAATTCAGGAAAAATCAGTTGAAAATTTGGGTTTTAGGGCTTGAGATTTTGAGACCTTAAAGGGTCGACTTGAAGGGTCAAACGAACTCCGATTTTGGTGTTCTTTATATATACGAAATAGTGAGAGGATGAAGAACACTTTTCTATAAAAATGTCTGAGTTTAGGTACGCGGGCCCGGGGGTCGAGTTTTGACCGGTTTCGGATTTTTGGGTTAAATTTGATATCTTCCGATTGGAATTCATTCCTTAAGCATATATTGATGATAAAAATCTGAACTTGGTAGATTTGGAGCCTTCGAAGATTGATTCGAGAAGCAAGCGCATTGCGGAATAATTTCGGGCTAGTTTTGAGGTAAGTAATGTCTTTAAATCCTGTCCTGAGGGTATGAAACCCCGGACTATGCACCCTTTCACGGGTTTTGAAATGAAAAAGTGGAAACTTTGGAAACATCTTTCCTATTTAGGCGACTATTGAGTTTCGAAACCGATTTCTAAGCCTATGCTTAAATTAGTATTATTTTATTATGATATGAATTGGGCTGTAAGCCGTGTTTGGGGCCTAGTGCCGACTTGTTTACCC
>MDKH01057173.1:0-20305 GCA_005239495.1 Nicotiana undulata | reverse complement strand
AACTAGATCTCAAGTCTATCTTGGAAAACACTGTAGCACCCTGAAGCTGGTCAAATAGATCATGTCCCCTCGTGCGATAAATAACAAACAATCAACACGGCATGTCCCCCCGATGTGATAAATAATAAACAATCAACAATAAAATGTGAACATCAACAATAAGAAATCTCAAGTGTATGGAAATACTTAATAAAATTCTATCGTCCCGGCAAGGGACTCAGCTATAACCAACCTCGCATCAGAAATACAATTTCAACAGTAAAAGCCTCAACTGAAACAAATAACACAATAACTCCCCATGTCATAAAACCACATCAAGGTATCACTTCTAAGTCACCAATTACTCATAGTACAGAGAATATTAAGAACACGGTATGATTCATCATGTTTGACCTACGGGCATGCTTGACCACAACATATAGGAACCCGTCATCTCACCTATACGTTGGACATGAATTACACATAGCAAATAAGACTTTATACTTATTCTCTCAATCTAAGGTTAGGCCAAACACTTACATCGGCTCCAAAATGCAAGTCAAGCCTCAATCACAGCCTTTCCTCTCGAATCCAACTCCGAATGGATAATATCTAGACATAATGGATTTATTAACATCAATAAATACTCAATAAACCAATTCCAAAACCTAATTATATGTTTTCTACTATTCTTCCAAAAATCCCGAAAATTCACGAAGGAATAACTCACCCATAGCCTAAGGATCATTAATATGAAGTTTCTACTTGAATTCATAACATTAAACTGACAATACGCCAATCTCTCAAGAACCCTAAATTCACTACCCAATTCTTGATTTTTTTCCCATTAATTTAGTAGGAAATCCCATTAATGATGCATGCATGAAACTAGTATTAGGAAGGAATCAACTTACCTTAACAGTAGCTAGGTCGTGGTGTGCTCCTCCCAAGCTCACAAGTCTCTAATGGGGTTTTTGGTATGAAGGGAATGAAGAAATCCCGAGTTTGGCACTTTAAAACAGTCTGCCTACAGGGGTTTCCGCACCTGCGACCCTGGGACCGCACCTGCGGTCCCGCACCTGCGAAGAAATGGCCGTACCTGCGGAAAAGGGCCAGGGGAGCTGGGTTCGCACCTGCGGAGTTGGGGGCCGCACCTGCGGTCCCACACCTGCGGAAAAAGAACCGCACTGCGAAACTTCCGCACCTACGAGGTTGAGACCGCAGGAGCGGTCCCGCACCTACGGTTGGGCAACGGCACCTGCCTGCGGTCCCGCACCTGCGGCTGGGCAACCGCACCTGCGGTCACACTAGCAACAGCTGCACCAACAGTTGTTTTAGCTGGTTTTTAGCCCCGTCGGGGGTCCGGGAGGCACCAGGGCCCACCCGAGCCCCCGTCAAAAAATACCAACAAGTCCCAAATCATTATACGGACTTGCTCGAGCCCACGGGACACTCAAAACAACGCTAAAACTCAAAATCACACCCAAAAAACCCCTAAAACCATAACTTAAGAAAGTTCGAGTTCTTGATTTCTATAAACATGCGCCAGACCGACCTATACGACTCAGAATGACATCAAATTTTGCGGACAAGCCATAAATGACATAACGGAACCATTCTCGGTCTCGGAATTACATTCGGACCTCGATAACCTAAAAATCACGTTCCAAACCAAATTTGAAATTCTATGAAAATCCTCAAAACTTCATTAACTCTGAATTTCCCATTTTGGATCTGAAACCCGTCAAATCAAGTCCGTTCTTTACCAAATTTCACAGATAATTTAAATAAAACATATTGAACCTGTTCCGAGCCCTGGAACCATAATACGGGTCCGGTAACATAGGTTTCACATCGAGGTTCATTTTCATAGGCCTTAATTATTTTCAGAAATCAATTTTCCTTAAAAATTCATTTCTCGGACATGGGTCCTCGGAATTCGATTTCGGGCATACGCCCAAGTCCCTTATTTTCCTACGGACCTTCCGGGATCGCCAGATCACGGGTCCGGGTCCGTTTACCCAAAATGTTGACCAAAGTCAACTTTATTCAATTAATTATCACAAATTAAACTCTATATCAAGTTTCCACACAAAGACTTCCCGGCTACACGCTCTGGCAGTGCACACACATCGAGGTAAGATTAACGGAGGCTTTCGGGGCCTCTGAACACAGTCATAATTAAATTTATATAAGATGACCTTTTGGGTCATCACAGGTCTGTGTATGTTGACTACATTGTTCTTAGTGTGGGTAGTATTCTATGCTTCTAAGGAATATAATTCTCATTTATTGAAGTCTTGACTAGCTCCTTCTTTACTACTATATAAAGGGATGCTTGTCTTTCATTATAGGGAAGAACATTGAAGATTAATATTATTATTGTGAGTTCTTTTGAACCTTTGTGAATTTTTTTTGAGATTTATCTTGCAACCCTAACTAGTTCATAGCTTAAGGTAGTAAAATAATTTTCTTTCTTCTGATATCTTTGGTTTCCTTTGATATTCTTCGAGGGCGGCTAGTTTTTTTACTAGTTGTTGTCATAAGTTATTCAAACTAGAAGTCAAGATCCAAATCTAGTTCTTGATTAGCTTATATCTAGTGAAAATTTCTGAAAGATATTACACCTTGTTTCACTTAAACTAGTCATAAATTAAGTGATTGAACTTAAATTGTCGAACTCGAAAGCATGCCTACTTCTATGTTGAGATTACTGAAATTGAATTATAATTGTAAGGCTCGTCACTACTTTCAGTTCTTTATTTAGTCTTGTTACTTACTGAGTTGGTTATACTTACGCTACAACCTGCACTTACATGTGCAGATCCATGTGTTTTCGGACATGGAGGGTGTTGATTCACAGCGCAGTTGATCTTCTGGAGATTCTGAGGTAGTTGTCGGCGCTTCGCAGACCTTGTCTCTTGAAATGACCCAACCGGTTGTTTTAATCATTTGCACTTCACTCGGTAGTTTACGGACATGAGTATCTCCGTATAATATATTATGACTTAAGTGAATTGACGGTTTTGGTTTTCAGGTTATTCAGAATCGGTTTGGAAGAATGAATTTTATTGTTGAAGCTTTAAGTTGAAAGAGTTGACCAAGTTTAACTTTTTGTTAATTTGACCCCGAAATGAAGTTTTGATGGTTCCGTTAGATCCGGATGGTGATTTTGGACTTGGGTATATGCCTGGAAATGCATTCGGATGTTTCTAAAAGGTTTCAGCACAAGTTGGCAAAAATTGGAAATTTGAAGGTTTGGAAAGTTCATAAGTTTGACCGGAAGTTGACTTTTAGGATATCAAATTCGGATTGTGGTTCCGGGAATTGGAAGAGCTTCGTCATGTCATTTTGGAATTGTGTGCAAACTTTGGGTTCATTCCGGGATGATTTGATATGTTTCGGCACGCGTTTTGGAAATTGAAAGTTCAAAATTCATAGATTTTGATATGAGGTGTGATTCATCGTTTCGATGTTTTAATGTGTGTTTTGAGGCCTCGAGTAGGTTCAGGTTATGTTATGTGACTTGTTGGTATACTTGGTTAGGGTCCCGAGGGGCTCGGGTGTGTTTCGTATTGCTTTCGGATCATTTTTCTTCATGTTTTCACGACTGATTGCTGTTGATTCTAGTGTTACCGCACTTGTGGAGTTATGGGCGCAGGTGGGGAGCAGAAAAAGAGGCAAAAAGTCGCGGGAGCAGAGGAGGAACTGAGAGAAGGTCTCCGTAGATGAGAGAAATTGACCACACCTGCGGAAACGCGGAAACGGTGCCTTGGAGCTCAAGAGCGAGGATTGGCACAGGTGCGATGGTAGAACCGCACCCGCTTGTGCACAGGTGCGAGGTGATGTTCCGCGAAATCGATGGTTGCTGAGTTGATTGGTTCGTATAATCGGAGATTTGGCCGCATGTGCGTCTTCGCAGAAGCGGAAATTGGTTAGCAAATGCAAATATTCTAGCAAAAGCTATAAATCAAGGGTTTTGGTCGTTTCTTCATATTTTGAGATATGGGACTTAGATTGAGGCAATATTTGGAGAAAATATCACCATACGAATTGGGGTAAGTGTTCTCTACTCGGTTTTGGTTATATTTCATGAATCTGTCTTCATTTTTTGCAATTGGTTAGTGAATTTAAAGAGAAATTTGGGGGGTTTGGCCTAAAGTTTCAGAATATGACTTTTTGAGTTTTGAACATCGAGTTGGAGTCGGATTTAAGTGAAACTAGTATGGTTGGAATCTTAATTGAATGGGTTGTCGGATTTTGTGAGATTTGTTGGGTTTCGAGTCGCAGGCCCGAGGTGATTTTTGGCCAGTGTTGGATTTTGATTAAGGATTCGATCTTTATCATTTGGAATTGTTTCCTTGGGCTTTATTTGATGTATTTGAGTTACTTTTGGATAGTTTTGAGCCGTTCGGAGGTTGCTACGCGTGATGGCATCATTGGAGCATCGCTTGGCTTGCACGACATTGGTATTGGCTCGTTCGAGTTAAGTAACTCTTATAAACTTAGTATTGAGGGTATGAAACCCCGTAATACATGTTATGTGATTGGTATTGAGGTGAAGCACATGCTAGGTGACGGGCATGTGGGTGTGCACCATGTGAAGTGGGACTATCTTGCTTCCATCGCACTATATAGTGGTTGTACGTTGTTGATATCTGTGTTTTTACCATATGATAAAGTAGTTAAGCTGTCAATCATGCTAGATATCATGTTTAGGCATTATACCGATACTGTTTGGACCCATAGTGGTTGTTTTTTACTGTCATCTCATTGATTTTATTGTTATTTCGTACTCTCAGTCGTATTCATGCATTCATATTGTATCTCAGTCTCAGTTGTTAATTATTGATACATCATATCATTGTTGTCAGAATAGTTTCATGACATTGTGAGCCCATGAGTGAGACTAGAGAGATTGATGAGTGAGTGAGGCCGAGGGCCTGAGTGAGAGTGATAATTTGGGTTCGGGCTGCACGTCAAAACATGTTATATTGATTACATTTTATAGGATCGGGCATCATGCCACAACAATATATTGATTACATTTTATGGGATCGGGCTGCACGCCGCAGCGATATAGAGCTTGGGATGAAGGAGCCCCTACGGAGTCTGCACACCCCTAGTGAGCGCAGTCGACTATATATATATATATATATGTTGATCGGGATGCACGCCACAACAGGTATGTACAGCGTTGAGTGATTGACTGTGTTGAGCATTAAGCATAGTGAGAGAGGATGCGAGACAATGAGATTGAGTACTTTGAGAGTGTGAGTACATGAGCTCGTCATCGAGATGCATTTCATTTGACATGCGTACTTGAGATACATGCATAGAGTTGCATTTCCTTCTGCTGCCCAGTTTTGGGGACATTTATGATTTTACCTGTATTTTGACATGTAGGCATAGAGACCTACTTTCCTCATGCTAACTGAAAATGAAACATCTTACTTATTGTTGAAAGGATTTTTGGGGAAAATAACAATTTTCAAACTTACACGTATTGTGGCATTTTCAGTAAAAGATTTGAGTTTTCACTGAGATACTTGAAAAGCATGCCTATTTTCTGGAATTGTGAACGAGCTAAGCATTTTACTTCTGAGGTACCTCTTTTATTACTTTTATTATGTTGTAATGAACTGTTGTGGAATAATTTTATTGGACCTGACCTTGTGTTAGCTCATCACTACTTTCAACCTAAGGTTAGGTTTGTTACTTACTGAGTACATGGGGTCGGTTGTACTCATACTACACTTCTGCACCTTGCATGCAGATGTAGTTGTGTTCGAAGGGATCTGGATTGAAGATGTACATGCATCCTGATTGTAGTTTCCCCTTGTTAGTGGTAGCTTTAGATCTATTAAAATCTGTTTATGTACTTTTCAAACAAGCGATTTATTTCATTTCAACTTTGTAAATTCTATTCTTAGAAGCTCATGACTTGTAGTGCCAGTCCTGGGGAGATTTATAAGATTCAGTAAATTACTTTCGTTTAATTGTCTTGTTAATATTATTGGAATTGGATTGTTATTATTTGTCTTACCTAGCGGGTTGGGTTTGGTGCTATCACGACTAGTGGATTTTGGGTCGTGACAAGTTGATATTAGAGCTCGAGGTTCATAGGTTCTACAAGTCATGAGCAAGTGTCTAATAGAGTCTTGCGGATCGGTATGATGACGTCCACACCTATCGTCGAGAGGCTACAGGACATTTAGGATATACTTCCCATCTTTCTTTTCTTATTGTGCGGCATTGATTCAGTTTGAAGCGTAACCCTTTGAATTCCTTCCACGCATTCGTATGCGCATGCGAGCGCTCGGTATCGGCTGTGCGTTGGCATCTTGTGATCCCATAGGCCAGTATGGAGGACTTGAGGTCGGGTTTTGACGGTAGCTTGAGCACGGTGATTTTGATTGTGTGAGCACGTGCTTTTGGGACTTATATGTCTGTTGATGTCCCTATTAGTGGAATTTATGATTGGATGACTACGTGGTGAGTATGATGTGACTGCGAGATGTGTTCAGATTGTTCGAACGTGACGAGAAGAGTTTACTTGAGAGGTAGCAAGGACTATTGGGTGTTTGATTTGTGTTTGGATTTGGCGTGTGGTCTCGAGTTATGGGTGTGTTGAGGGATTTCTCATGTATTGTTGATGAGTACAGAATCAAGAATATTAAGTGATTGGATAGTAGTCATGACCGTGGAAGGGTATAGAGAGACGTCAGTTTGAGGCAGAGCAGGTGGGTTATCTCCTGCGAGGTGTCCTGAGGTTGTGTGGTCCCTATGATGTCTTGTAGAGAGTTCTCTTTTACCCGTGAATGATATACGTTGCAATTCGAGTTTGGATCGCTTGTGAAAGTTGGCTTGACTGTTACAAGGGTCAGTGCGAGATTTGCAGATAATTTGAAGTATTAGATGGTTTGTGTTACAGGAACTCAGGAAGGATTTAGTTGAATCTCACTATGGTATTATGGTAGTAGTAAAGTATGGACATTGTAAGTTACTGTGTGTTTTGATCTATGGCTTTGAGCTAAGTGGGCGGTCTGCTATCGACGAGTTGATTGCACAATTATGTGTTATATTGGTTTCGGTTTAAGGTATACTGGTGAATCAGTTATGACTACAGGGTTTGAGGTTGAGGATGACTCGAGTAAAGGAATTTCTGGATATGGTTTGTATTACACTCTATAGGTATATGGGAATCTTGGAATGATTGAGTGGTTAGTCATGAAGGATGTAGTGTGCATGGAGTAGGAATTTGCTCGGTTGCTTAGGAGTGTGGGTTACTCCCTTGGGTGTTGGTGTGCTAATGGGGAAATGGTCGTTTGGTCGGTTTAATTGAGATTTGAGAAGAGTGGATGACTCTCGATAATGGTTCTAATGGATTCAAGATTTAAATGTAGCGATTTGGAATTTTCAAGATTTATATATGGCTAGAAACTGAGAGTTACATTGGACGGTGTCGAGACTTGTGGCATTTTTATATCATTGGGGATTATGAATTTTAGTATCAAGAAGGTGAAGGAATCAGTTTTTGGTTCATATAAAGTCTCTTTAGAGTGAGTGTCTCAGTTGTGGTGCTTCGGGGTGCTTAAGAGGGAAGTTAGCGGCTTGTGGGACTTAAGGCGTTGTGGTTTTACACTATGGTCTATTGTGTGATGAATTTTGGTTAAGGATCGTGGTGCTCTATCAAGGAGAATTATAAATTTGAAGGCAAGTTGGAAAGGACATGGAGAAATAGGATAACTTCTTAGTAGGTTGGGTCAGCACAGTAATGGATATAATTGATTCTTTGGGTACTTATGACGTGGCTAGTTTCTACAGGTGTTTCGTGACAATGCTCTTGGGTTGTAGCGACTTGTGTGGCTGGGTTGAGTTAGATAGATTCGGTTCCGATAGCTTGGTTATGTGCAGATGGGTTTCAAAGAGTTCTCAATGGTTTTACCATGATTCGAGGGGTATGTTTCCTACTGGCGTGAGGAGCATGTGATATATAGTGAATTTCACCTGAATGAAATCAAATGGAAGGTCCTTGGATAATTGAGTATGTAGTTGCTTGTGACTCGCAGTGGACTATGAAGTTCTCGTATTTTTCATATGATGGCATGCTATATGCGGTGTGTTGTGTGGGATTGAGATTTACGTGAGCGAGATCACAGTTCAATTTTGAAGGGAAGGTCATAAATTTTGTAGGTAACATGGACGGTTTCAGATGACTAGGTAAATGATATTACAATTTGGTATGGCTTGATGAGAGTATACATTTCAGAAGGGGCAATGTATTTTGATTTATGCATACTTCACTGGTACTGCGGCACTCCCCTGGTTGATCGACTGTTGATATTAGTTTTTTGCTATGTGGAACGGAAGAATTTTAGAAGTATTCCTTGTGGGATGATCGTGTATGTGAGATGTGTTAGACATTGTGGCGGTGGAGCTGGGATCAGATGTGGTGATTTGTGTGTTCTATGAATTTGGAGACTGGGAGTTCTCAGGGGCAGATTGTTTCATGGTTGTGGACTGTGAAGTCATCGACGAAGCTAACCAGATGATAGTATGTGTTATGATTCAGTCATTGTGGGCTTTCAGAGGTTTATTTATCTATTTGTGGGTGCCCAGAGTTGATTTGGGGGTCCATTGGTAGGCCCAATGAGGATGTGTATTCTACACCGAGTCGGATTGGTTGACTCCATAATGCTATTGTTGAGGGATGTGCCATTTGGTTGTTGCTGAGCTTATTCGGTTCTGAAATTTTCTTTGAGTTACTCTTCTATGCTATGAGGAGTTGTGATTCGTTGGTTTAAGGCACACATGGTGCGGTTCTATGGTGGTCTTATAGCGGAATTTGAGCAAGATGAGTGATTGGATATTGCATAATTGAGGGCGGATTGGTTATGTTCTTTTGGGTTTTGTGTGGCATTGTGTTATCTGATTCTCCGTGGTTATGGTAATGCACTTTTGGTGCTTGATGTCGAATTTCGCGTGGTTTTTGATTTTGAGCAGGTGGCTTGAGGTATATGATATGGACCAGTGTTTTGATGGAGTCGCGCATTGCAGCGGAGTTATGTTGAGGTATAAACCTTTGTGTTAGAGTCGGGTGATGGTTCTACAGTGTGTGATGGGTTCTTAACATTGCGTGGTGGTGGTACTGTTGAGCTTGCAGGACGATTTTCTTGATTGAGTCATTTTTGCGATTGAGTACATTTGGATTGTTATTTATTGGTGCATGGATTGCACGGTTCGTGACTCTGGTAGTATTGGTGTTGCGTGTCATAAGAGTAGTTGGTATTCGATAAGATGAAGTCGTCGGATCTAGGATGGGTGCTATAGGATTTGATTGCGGTATATTTGGAAGGATAATATCGAAAGTCGGCTTAGGAATTGGCTACAGCTCTTAATGAAGGAGAAGGAGCTTTACGGCTTGTTGATTTGATGAATGGCTATGCATTTCTGCATGTTCTTTCATTATCGACACTGCACAAAGGTTTTAGAATGAGTTTTTGTTAGGTATGAGGTTTATTATCGGGATTGGGTTGTTCTGAGTTGTTACTGTGATCAGAGATTTCGCTATGGATATTTGAGTTATGTGGTATATCCAGTGATTGTATCCTGGGTTATGGTTGCGGTTTGGTACAGCTTTTTCAGACTTATACAGCATGTAGGTTGCGCGATTCAGATCGTATAAGAAATTCCGGATGATGGAAAATTGGATTATAAGGCTTATGGGCTAGGTTGAATTGAGAAATTTCAGTTTTGTTGTGTTAATGGGCCAATATGGGATAGGATGACGTGAGATCACCCCTGGGTATGTGCATGGTAAGGTTATACGGCGGTTTGATGGTTTTGGGAACAACTTTTGGCACGTTCGAGGATGAACGTATGTTTAAGTGGAGGAGAATGTAACGACCAGACCGGTCGTTTTGGACATTTGAACTTCACTCGATAGTTTATGGGCATGATTAGATCCGTATGATGTATTAAGACTTAAGTGAATCCTCATTTTTGGTTTTCAGGTTATTTAGAATCGGTCTGGAAGAATGAATTTCATTGTTGAAGCTTTAAGTTGAAAGAGTTGACCAAGTTTGACTTTTTGTGAATTTGACCCCGAAACGGAATTTTGATGGTTCCATTAGGTCTCGATGGTGATTTTGGACTTGGGCATATATCCGGATTTACATATGGATATTTCTAGAAGGTTTCGGCACAAGTTGGCTAAAATTGGAAATTTGAATGTTTGGAAAGTTCATAAGTTTGACCGGAAGTTGACTTTGAGGATATCATATTCAGATTGTGGTTCCGGGAATTGGAATAGCTTCTTCATGTCATTTGGGACTTGTGTGCAGAACTTAGGTTCATTTCGGGATGATTTGATATGTTTCGGCGTGAGTTTTGGAAATTGAAACTTCAAAGTTCATAGATTTCGATTTGAGGTGCGATTCATCATTTCGATGTTTTTGTGTGTGTTTTGAGGCCTCGAGTAGGTTCGTGTTATGTTATGTGACTTGTTGGTATACTTGGTCAGGGTCTTGAGGGGCCCGGGTGCGTTTCGGATTGATTTCGGATCATTTTTCTTCATGTTCTCATGGCTAGTTGTTGCTGGTTTTGGTGTGACCGCACCTGCAGAGTTATGGACGCAGGTGTAGAGCCGCAAAAGAGGCAGAAGAGTTGCAGGATCGGAGGAGGAAACGGGAGAAGGTCTCCATAGATTTGAGAAATGGACCGCACATACGGAAGCGCTGAAGCGGTGCCTTGGAGCGCAGGAGCGAGGATTGGCGCGGGTGCGATGGTAGCACCGCACCTGGGAGAGCGCAGGTGCGAAGTGATGTTCTGTAGAAGCGATGGCTGCTGAGTTGATTTGTTCGTAGAAGCCAAGATTTGGACGCATGTGCTTTCCCACAGAAGTGGAAATTGGTTCGCAAATGCGAAAATGTTGGCAGAAGCTATAAATCGAGGGTCATGGTCTTTTATTCATATTTAGAGATGTGGGACTCGGATTGAAGCGATATTTGGAGAAAGTTTCACCATATGAATTGGGGTAAGTGTTCTCTGCTTGGTTTTGGTTATATTTCATGAATATATCTTCATTTTTAGCAATTTGTTGATGAATTTAAAGAGAAATTTGGGGGGTTTGGCCTAAAGTTTCATAATATGAAATTTTGAGTTTTGAACATCAAATTGGAGTCGTATTTGAGTGAAGCTAGTATGGTTGGACTTGCAATTGAATGGGTTCCCGGATTTTGTGAGATTTGTTGGGTTCCGAGGCGCGGGCTCGGTTATGATTTTTGGCCGGTTTTGGATTTTGATTAAGGATTTGATCTTTATCATTTGGAATTGTTTCCTTGGGCTTTATTTGATGTATTTGAGTTGCTTTTTACTAGTTTTGAGTCATTCGGAGGTTGCTACGCGCGTGATGGCATCTTTGGAGCATCGCTTGGCTTACACGGCATTGGTATTGGCTCGTTTGAGGTAAGTAACTCTTCTAAACTTAGTGTTGAGGGTATGAAACCCCGTAATACGTGTTATGTGATTGGTATTGAGGTGACGCACATGCTAGGTGACGGGCGTGTAGGAGTGCACCATGTGAATTGGGAGTTGGAACTTTGTTGCTTCCATAGCTCTATATAGTGGACATACTTTGTTGATATCCGTGTTTTTACCATATGATAAAGTCGTTAAGCTATCAATCATGCTAGATATCATGTTTAGGCATTATGTCGATACTGTTTGGACCCAAAGTGGTCGTTTCTTACTGTCATCTCACTGATTTCATTGCTACTTCGTACTCATTCGTATTCATGCATTCATATCATATCTCAGTCTCAGTTGTTAATTAATACATCATATCATTGTTGTCGGGCTAGTTTCATGACATTGTGAGCCCGTGAGTGAGACTGGAGAGATTGATGACCGAGTGAGGCCGAGGGCCTGAGTGAGAGTGATAATTTGGGAACAGGCTGCACGCCGGAGCATGTTATATAGATTACATTTTATTCGATCGGGTTGCACGCTGCAGTGATATATTGATTACATTTTATGGGATCGGGCTGCAAGCTGCAGTGATATAGCGCTTGGGTTGAAGGAGCCCCTCTGGATTCTGCACACCCCAAGTGAGCGTAGTTGACTATACACATATATGTGTGGATCGGGCTGCACGCCACAACAGCTATTGCACAATTTTGATTGATTGAGTGTGTTGAGCATTGACCATAGTGAGAGAGGATGCGAGACAGTGAGATTGAGTACTTTGAGAGTATGAGTACATGAGCTCATCATCGAGATGCATTGCATTTGACATGCGTACTTGAGATACATGCATAGAGATGCATTTCCTTCTGCTAACCAGTTTTGGGGACATTTATGATTTTACATGTATCTTGACATGTAGGTATAATGACGTACTTTCCTCATGTTATCTAAAATGAAACATCTTACTTATTGTTGAAAGTATTTTTGGGAAAAATCACAGTTTTCAAACTTACTAGTATTTTGGCATTTTTGGTAAAAGATTTGAGTTTACACTGAGATACTTGAAAAGGATGCCTATTTTATGGAACTATGAATGAGCTGAGCATTTTACTTCTAAGATGCCTCTTTTATTACTTGTATTATGTTGTTATGAACTGTTGTGGAATATTGGTACTGGACCTGACCTTGTGTTAGCTCATCACTGCTTTCAACCAAAGGTTAGGTTTGTTACTAACTATAACGACCTGACCGGTCGTTTTGAGCATTTGCACTTCACTCGGTAGTTTGAGGGAATGAGTAGCTCCGTTAGGTGATTTTGGATTTGGGAGCGCGTCCGGATTGTGATTTGGAGGTCCGTGGTAGAATTAGGCTTGAATTGGCGAAAGTTGGAAATTTTGGCGATTTTGGTTGGCAGCGGAAAATTAGATATCGAGGTCGGCATGGAATTTCGGAAGTTGGAGTATGTTCGTAGTTTCAATTGTGACATGTGTGGAAAATTTGGGGTCATTCGGACGAGGTTTGGTAGGTGCCAACGTCGTTTGCGGAATTCAAAAGTTTAGAAATTCTTAGGCTTGAATTTGAGGGTAATTAGGTGTTTTGGTGTTGTTTTGAGAGTTCTGAAGGTTCAACTAAGTTCGTATATTGATATATGATTGGTTGGTATTGGTTGAGGTCCCGAGGGCCTCAGGTGTGTTTCGGATGGTTAACGGGTTGATGTTGGTGTTGGGAGATGTTGTTCTGCTGGTTCTTGAACTGCTGGTGTTTTTTCGCACCTGCAAATGGGGAGCCGTAGGTGCGAGGTCACAGGTGCGGGAGGTGGCTCGCAGATGCGGACTTGGGAAGCCCAAGGCTGGAGCGCAGGTGCGAGGATTTGCCCGCACGTGCGAGCCCGCACGTGCTAGACCTGGGCGCAGGTGCGGAAACTGAGCTTAAGTGAATTGCGCAGGTGTGAGATGGTGACCGTAGGTGCGATAGGGCAGGCTCAAGAAATTGGCCGCAGGTGCAGAAAGCCTGGGGAGAAATTATATATTGCACCATATTTAGTCGGTTTTGAGGCTCTTGGTAGTGATTTTGAAGAGGGATTCAAGGGTTATCTATGAGGTAAGTTGCTTGAGCCCTAATACTCGTGTTTATGGTAATTTCCCGTTGCTTAATCACGTAATTAGTGGGAATTAGGGGTGATATTGAGGGGTTAAGGCTTGGGATTTTTGAAAGTTTGATGTGAGGATTTGAAGGGCCAAACAGTGTTGGATTTTGATAAATTTGGTATGGATAAACTCGTGGGCGAATGAGCTTTATAGTTTTGTAATTTTCTTGTCGAGTTTCAAGGCGTGGGCCCGGGGGACGGGTTTGAGCCAATTTCGGAATTTTGGTATAATTTGTTAGTTTTCTTGTGGAATCCATTCCATTAGCGCATATTGAGTTTATTGTTCTAGTTGTGAATAGATTCAGAGCTTTTGGAGGCCGATTCGACTGTTAAGGTAAGTAACTCTTCTAATCTTAGTGCTAAGGGTATGAAACCCCGAATTAAGTGTTATGTGATTGGTATTGAGGTGATGCACATGCTAGGTGACGGCGTGTGGGCGTGCACCCTGTGAAATGGGACCCTATGGTTCCCATGGCCCAGTGTAGTGGCCATGTTTTGTCGATATCTATGTTTTTACCTTGTGATAAAGTAATTGAGCTGTCAATCATGCTAGATATCATGTTTAGACTTTGTGTCGATATTGTTGAGACCCATAGTGGTCGTTTCTTGTTATTATTTCACAGACTTCATTGATATTTGTACTCAGTCATGTTCATACGTTCATATCATATCTCAGTCTCAATTGTTATCTATTGATACATCATATTCTTATTGTCAGGATACACTGTGAACGGTGAGCGAGACTGGAGAGATTGAAGACTGAGTAAGGCCGAGGGTCTGGTTACGAGGATATTGATACCATAGCATGTGATTTGTCTGTGCAGCACGTGAGTTCTCCGTGCAGATCCAGGTATTGATATCATAGCACGTGAGTTGTCCGTGCGGATCCAGATATTGATATTATGGCACGTGAGTTGTCTGTGCATAGCGCTTGGGTTGTAGGAGCCCCTACGGACTCTGAACACCCCCAGTGAGCGCAATCGACTATAAACGTGTGTGGATCGAGATACATGGCATTTTCATGCACACAAGACATACAGGCATTTGCATGCACGCATGACATACAGGCATAGAGATGGATTTTCCTCATGTTATTTAGTATCGTGTCATCCATGACTTATTATACACATTGATGTGTGGGCTCAGAGAGGTATTTTCTACTTGCTATTTGAAAAAAAAATGAAACATCTTACTTATTGTTGAAAAGATTTTTGGGAAAAATCACAGTTTTCAAACTTACTTATGTTTCGGCATTTGTGGCAAAGGAATTGAGTTCTCACTAAGATATTTGAAAAGCATGCCTATTTTCTGGAACTGTGAGCGAGTTGAGCATTTTACTTATGAGATACTCTTTTTATTACTTGTATTATGTTGTTGCGAACTGTTGTAGAATACTGGTATTGGACCCGACCTAGGGTTAGCTCATCATTGCTTTCAACCTAAGGTTAGGTTAGTTACTTACTAAGTACATGGGGTCGGTTGTACCGATACTGCACTTCTGCACATTGCGTGCAGATGTCGGTTGATGTTGTTGTTGTGCTCGATGGGTGCGAAACTTGAAGATGTACCGGCGTCCCTGTTGTAGGTGCCTCTTTGTCCGGGATAGACTTAGATTACAAAAACTCTATTTATGTACTTTTCAAACAGACTATATATCTATTTCATCTTCGCTTTGTAAACTCTATTCGTAGAAGCTCATGATTTGTACTACCAGTTTTTGGGAAATGTATAAGATTGCGTCAATTACTTTCATTTAATTGTCTTGTTAATACATTTGAAATTGGATACTTATTAGTTGTCTTACCTAGCGGGTTGAGTTAAGTGTCATCATGACTAGTGGATTTTGGGACGTGACACTTAGTGAGTACATAGGATCGGTTGTACTCACACTACACTTCTGCGCCTTGCGTGCAGATGTTGGTTGATGATGTTGTTGTGTTCGATGGGAGCTGGATTGAAGATGCACTTGCGTCCCGATTGTAGCTGCCCCTTGTTCGTGATAGTTTTAGATCTAATAAACTTTGTTTATGTACTTTTCAAACAGACGATGTATTTATTTCATTTCAGCTTTGAAAATTCTATTTGAAGCTCATCACTTGTACTACTGGTCCTTGGGAGATGTATAAGATTCGATAAATTACTTTCGTTTAATTATTTTGTTAATATTATTGGAATTGGATAATTAGTAGTTGGCTTACCTAGCGGGTTGGGTTAGGTTCCATCACGACTAGTGGATTTGGGGTTGTGACATCTCTCCTTCCCTATCTTTCCGCTTAATGTATTTAGTTTCAGACTATATTAGGCAGTGTTTTCAGACTTATGATGTATAGATGCTCATGTACTTAGTGACACCCCTTGGGAATTTTCGCATTGTGTTTTCAATTTTCCATCCTGTTTATGAGAAGTTTTATTATTCAAATGGTTTAAAACCTGTTTTCTCTTAAGTGTGGGAGTTATTTCATAAATGTCGGGTTGCCCAGTTCTATGATAGGCGTCATCACAACAGGTTAGGATATTGGGTTATGACACCACTCTTTTCTATTCCAAGAGCCCTAGGCTTCACCGAAAGTCCTTCTCCTTCTTTGCTTTCTTTTTTCACGTTTTCTTTTTGTCTTTTTATTTTTTTCGTGTTTTGCTGTTATTTTTTTACTTTGAATTTTTCTTTTTAATAAAATTATGCACTCTTATTCATTTTTTTGTATTTCTTTTTCTTTTTTTTGTTATTCTAGTTAATCTTTCTAGTAGTAACACTCTCACTCTTTTTTACTTTATTATTTTATCTTATTTTTTATTTTTCAATATGTAATTTATTTTTCTTCATTTTGTTCTCTCCACTAAAATCTCTCCGTCCAAAATATTTCGTCACTTTTTTCCTTTTCTATTATTATTTTTCATCTTATTTTTTCTATTATTTTTTGGTAAAATTCCTCCGCCAAAAACTGTTATCACTTTATTTCACTTTTCTTTTTATTTATATTTAAACAAATAACTGAGTCCTAAAATTTATATTGGGATACTTTCTACACAACCGATAGTTGATTATGGTTACCGACAGTTACCATGTTACTCTTTTTTATATACTTTTAATTTTTTTATTCAATATCTATTAATGTTTTGTAGATTTCTAAGAAATTTTAGGTTTTATTTTTTAAAGTATAATTAGTCACTCGGATTTGTGTATGACTTGACACTCTGAAGTCTGTATCTTACACCTAGTTACTTAATTGTATTCGACTTTTATCGTAGATCTTTTATTTCTATTTCTTTTCATTATTTGTTTGTTCAAAACTTCTATCACTTTTTTTCTTATAATTATTGTTTTTTCCAGTAAAATTTCTCCGTTAAAGTTTGTATCACTTTGTTCCACTTTTAATTGTATTTTTGTCCTTTCTAGATAAATAACTTGGTCCTCAAAATAATATTAGACTATTTTCTCGACAATTATTAATCGACTATAGTTACCGATAGTTACAGTGTCACTCTTCTTGATCTATTTATTTTTTATTGTAGATGACGTTTTTTGTAATTTGTAAAGAAATTAAGGCTCTATTTAAATATAAAAATTTGCCACTCTTTTTACCTTTTTTTTGTTCTTTCCAATTAAATCGGTGAATCCTAAAATTTGGTATACTATGTTAATTATGGTATACCAATGGATTATTGTAATAGTGTTACTCATATATATATTTTCTGGAATACAAGTTCAAGGAATATATTTGTTTTATCTATCTCGGTTTCTTTTCTTTCATTTCAGTTTCTTTTTTTCTGTTTAACTACAGAGAATACCATTATTTCAAATATTCCAAATTTTGGTATACTACAGAGTATTATTATCATTACTAGTACTCCCCGTACTGTTGGTATGCCACTATTCTTGGTATACTCTATAGAATACCATGATTATTGGTATTCATAGTAGTCTTGGTATACTACAAAATATACCACGATTACAGGTATTACCAAGGGTCTTAGTATACTATGTTTATTGATATTGCCATGGGTCTTGGTATACTATGGAATATACCCTTATTCCCAATCTTAGTATACTACATATGATACTACTATTACTGGTGTTCTCAGTAGCGTTAGTGCTTACCCTTAAAATCGGATAACAATTGAATTTATAAGCGATTTTAAGGATACGTGATTTCACTTGGCACCAATTGAGAAATATGATAATTAATGTTAGAAATTGATTGTAAAATAAAGCAAACCAGTATAAAGTGCAACTTGACCCTCGAGCTAGATCGCCCTCGAACCGACTGAGTGTATAATTAAGAGATATGAAATGAACAGAAGAACAAGAGAGCTTAAGAGAGAGAAATGTATTGTATTGCTTTGTTATGCCAGAATTAGATGATTACAAATGATTTGAATACCCCCCACCCCTCCCCCCCCTCCTCTTTATATAATAGAGGAATTCTACTTATGGTACAATTCTAAATACAGAAGGACATCTCATGATTGGCTAAATAATCGTTCTTGATTTGATTCATGCCGAGATTTCCGCCACGATCCTTGCCAGTCAGGATATCTCGGCTATTCGTTAGTAGTCTTTCTTCGGTATCGTTTGATGTCTATCTCGTTTGGTCTCGATCTCGAATGGACTTCGAATCCCTAGCTTGTTACCACACCTTCCTCTCTCGGTTTGATATAACATGGGACCGGTCCTTGACCTACCATCTTGGTCTCAATTAATCAAACAAAATCGGGTGAGCCCGATTTTGACCGTATACAGATAGTCCCCTTGTTTTTTGGAGTGTAATGACAAGAAACAAATTGAGTCTCTTATTAGACCCCAAAGTACATCATTAGTCAATTGATGTAAGATCGGAAATGAGATCCTATTTGAAAGTATATGAATTGATTTAATGTTGTTACACCCCGTACTTCAGACGTCACTATCATTATAGGATTATCTAATATAAACTCAAAAAGGACGGAATCCTTCTACAAGGATAAGAAAGGTTTACCGAAGTCTTAAGTAAGTTCAAATAAATATGAGACTTGGTAATCACGATTTAAATGAGTTTAAATTCATGATATGACTATATATGATGTTTGGATATGAAGTATAAAGTTTAGGAAAAATCAGATTTAAGTTGCGGAAAAATCGACTAAGGATTTGCCTTGTAATGAAGCGTTTTGAGGATTATGTTTCATATGTTATATGAGGTCTTTTTCGTATATATCATATACCAAAATGAAGGTATTGGAACCTAGTTTCCAACGGTCTAAACCATTTATTCATATGACATTGGGGTAGAGAAATATGAATTTTTAAAATAGGGTCACCAAGTCACATCGCCGCACTTCGGAGAAACTAGCAGGTTTATAGGCCAGGTTGAGAGGCCGTTTTATCCTAATATATTGAGATTTACATGGAGATATTTATATTTAATTAAAGCCCTATGTGTCTAGTATCTAACGCTACAAACCGTTTGTGAATATGATGTCGTATTAGAGAGATACAAGCGTTCGAAGTTGCACCGCTCAAGCTGCCAAGCAGACAGCTTACCCACCTGCTTGGAGAATTGAGGCGGTGTGCTTATAAGTTATCTTCTCCCTTGTATATCTCGTCATTATACACAGAAAACTTACACCAAAACACTCTCAATTCTCTCTAAGAACTTGTCGAAGATTCCAAGAACCAAACTAAAGGGAAATCAACTCACATCATCATCAAAGGTGTTAAAGACTACAAGAGAATGCTTCTATAATGTTGTGGTGTGATTAAGGGCTATTGTGAGATAAGTTGAGATAGGGTTTCGAGTTGTATATGTTATCCAAGGTATGTACAACATCTTCTAGATTGTGCCTAAGGCTAATCTTGTGTTGGCTGTGTTGTTTGAGTGAAAAACCATAAGATAGCACTTAAAAGAACATGGGATATGTTGTCTTTTTAGTTAGGCTGATTTGTGGCTAAATATATGGTTTGTGGAGGCTGAAAATTGTGAGAAATAATTTGATAATGTTGTGTATGTTGTTGATAAGCTTTTCTAGGTGTTAATTACGTTGATTGAAGAAGAAAATATGAAGAAAAAAAAGTGATTGACGGTAAAAATTAAGGTGCTAGACGTATGGGGCTATTTTGTAAGGTATTTTGTGGATGTTTAAAACTAGAAATAATATGGTACACATAAGTATGATGTTGTGAAGGTTTTAAACCAATTTATGGAATAAGAGTTGGATTCAATTTATATCTTATTATGAGTAAAAACGAGTTTGCCGCTCAATATAATTGTTAAGATAAACGGAGAAACTCATATTGAATTATATTGTTGTTGTTAGTTGGTTATAGTTGTTGTTGTTGGTTGTTGATGACCCTTAGTGGTATTTCGGATGTATTAAAAACAGGGGAGTTGTTGCCCGATTTTTCTTAAGCCATACGACTAGTCGCATACGATGGTACGACATTATATGTTAACGACAATATCATTTCACTTGTTGCAGATGCAAGAAGTTGTGTTGAGCTTGGTTGAGTAATAAGAAAAAGATCATACAGGTATGTTAAGGGTAAGCTCTTCCTTCATTTTGGCATGATCTCATAACTACATGTGTTTAATAACGAGGCATAAAGAAATTCATACTCCCAAAATTTATATACATTATCCTAGTCTAATAAGCTACATTATTCTCCCTTATATATATATATATATATATATATATATATATATATATATATATATATACAGTATTACAATATTTTCA
>ML242445.1:882-20368 GCA_005239495.1 Nicotiana undulata | reverse complement strand
AATGTTAAATACCCAAATACATAACACCCATTTAGGGTCCACAACCTTAGTATTTAAGTCTAGTTACTCATAATAAATGAAAAAAATCTAAGAGTATTAAGTGTCATGAATGCTTACAAAACCAAGAATGAAGTGTTATATTGCTTCCAAAAAGAAGAGAATATTCTAATAGGGGAATGTTCTTCAAAGACTGGACAAGAATGACCCAAAAAACCCAAGTAAATCCTTTTATAGTGGGCCAAAGGTTGGGTGGGTCACAGACAAAAATACCCCTGCGGACAGGTTATGCGATCGCATTCCTGTCGCATATCAAGAATGCGGATTGCATCCTTCTTGTTCTCATCGCATAACTAAACCCTAGTTTCCTGGTCGTCACCGCATTGTTGATTTGCGGTTCGCATTGTGGATGTGCGACCGCAGATTCACATCGCATTCTTGGTGCAGCTTCAGGTATCGGAGATTCTGCGGTTAAGTATGCGGTTCGCATGTGAGTTATGCGATCGCATACTCGACCGCATTTTAGCCCTTGAGATTGGCCCATCTTGTCTTTTGCGGTCTGCGATACATGGGTGAAAAATGCGTTTCGCATTTGAGTTTTGTGACGCTCTCTTGTCAGATATGCAATCGCATAGTGTTGCTCCCCTCACGTTTTAGCTTCTTTTCTTTCTTTTCATGGTCTTGAGTATTTACATCTCATGCACTGCAAAATGTCAAAATTCTATAAGTATAAAGGGCAAATGCTCTTGAAACAAACTATAATTTAAGTAATTTGGTATTAAATGTGCCGAAATTCTCCGGCACATCAATCGTAGAGAAGGAAACTGTGCTGCAGTAAAACCAGAAAACCAACAAAACTCCTAAGGCCAAAAATGCCCGTTTGAGCATCCGCAACACACCTGAGGCCCGCAGAACCTCAACCAAACCTACCAACCAATACCAATACCTCATTCAAACTTGGTCGAGCCTTCAAAACACATCACATAACATCAAAATCACCAATTATGCATGTATTCAAGCCTAAGAACTTATGAAATTTCCAAATTCCACAACCGATGCTGAAACATGTCAAAACTAGTCCGAATGACCTCAAAATTTACACACAGGTCATAAATGATACTACGGACCTACAACCACTCTCGGAATTCCATTCCAAACCCGATATAAAAAAATTTACCTATCGGCCGAAATCGCTGAAATTCTAACTTTCGCCAATTCAAGCCCAAATCTACTACAGACCTCGAAAACATATTCCGAACACGCTCCTAATCCCAAAATCACCCAACGGAGATAACAGAGTCGACGGAATTCCATTCTAGATCCATATTCACACAAATCCAACTACTGTCTGATTTCTAAAGCTTAAACTCACATATAAGGACTATGTGTCCAAAAACTCTCCGAAATTCACAACCAAACGTTCCGACAAGTCCCAAAAGCAGAAATAGACATGAGAGAAACAATTATTAGGGGATCGGGGCGCTAACTCTCAAAACGACCGGCAGGGTCATTTCATTCTCCCCCTCTTAAGAAAATCGTTCGTCCTCGAACGAGTTTAGAGACATACTTGAAGCTGTAAAACGATGAGGGTACTGACTGTGCATATCCTGCTCGGTCTCCCAAGTCGCCTCCTCGACCGGCTAACCCCTCCACTGAACCTTGACTGATGCAATATTCTTCGACCTGAGCTTCCTGATCTGCCTATCCAATATAGATGCAGGCTCCTCAACATATGATAGATCCTTGTCCAACTGGACTGAACAGAAATCCAAAACATGGGTCGGGTCACCGTGATACCTCCGGAGCATAGAGACGTGGAATACCGGATGAACTCCTGCTAGGTTGGGAGGCAAGGCCAGCTCATAAGCAACCTCCCCAACCCGCTGCAATACCTCAAAGGGGCCAATAAATCTCGGACTCTGTTACCCTTCTTCCCGAACCTCATGATGCCCTTCATAGGCGATACACGAAGCAAAACCCGATCACCAGCCATAAATGTCAAATCACGAATCTTCTGGTCCGCATAACTCTTCTACTTGGACTGAGCTGTGTGAAGCCTCTCTTGAATCACATGCACCTTGTCCAGGGCATCCTGAACCAAATATGTACCCATTAATCGGGCCTCGCCCGGCTCGAACCTTCCCACTGGAGACCTGCACCGCCTACCATACAAAGCATCATATGGTGCCATCTGAATGCTGGACTGGTAACTATTATTATAAGAAATCTCTGTAAGTGGCAAGTATCGGTCCCATGACCCTTCAAACTCCATCACACAGGCACAGAGCATATCCTCAAGAATCGTAATCATGCGCTCGGACTGACCGTCCGTCTGAGGGTGAAAAGTTGTACTCAACTCCACCCTTGTGCCTAGCTCCTGCTGAACGGCTCTCCAGAACCTTGAAGTGAATTGTGTACCTCTGTCTGAGATGATAGATGCTAGAATACCGTGGAGGCGACCAATATCCCTGATATAAATCTCAGCCAACCTATGGAGGAATATGTAGTCAACACTGGAATGAAATGGGCTTATTTGGTCAGTCGATCCACGATCACCCAAATAGCATCGAACTTTCTCAAAGTTCGAGGGAGTCCAACCACAAAGTCCATGGTGATCCGCTCCCAGTTCCACTCTGGAAGCTCAATCTGCTGAAGTAACCCTCCCGGTCTTTGATGTTCATACTTGACTTGCTTACAGTTGAGACACTTGTCAACAAACTCCACTATATCCTTTTTCATTCTTCGCCACCAATAGTATTGACTCAGATCCTGTTACATCTTCGCGGTACCCGAGTGAATGGAATACCGTGAGCTATGGGCCTCCTCAAGAATCAAATCCCGAAGCCCATCTACATTGGGCACATAGATAAGACCCTGCATCCTCATCACGCCATCATCACCTATAGTCACATCCCTGGAATAACCTCGCCGAACCTTGTCCTGAAGAACCAGAAGATTGGGATCATCATACTGGCGCTCTCTGATACGGTCATGAAGAGAACACCGGGCAACCACACAAGCTAAAACCTGGCAAGGCTCAGAAAGATTCAATCTCACGAACTGACTGGCTAAGGGACTCTCAACTGCCGGAAGATATGCCAAACTCCCCAAACTCTCCGCCTGGCAACTCAATGCGTCGGCCACCACATTGGCCTTCCCCAGGTGGTATAATATGGTGATGTCATAGTCCTTTAGTAACTCCAACCATCTCCGCTGGCGCAAATTGAGGTCCTTCTACTTGAATAAGTGCTGCAAACTTTGGTGATCAGTGAAAATCTCACAGGGAACACTGTATAAATAATGACGCCATATCTTCAGGGCATGAACAATCACTGCCAACTCGAGATCATGAACTGGATAGTTCTTCTCATGCACATTCAATTGTCTAGACGCGTAGGCAATCGCCCTACCGTCCTGCATCAACACCGATCCAAGGCCAATCCTCAAAGCATCACAATGGACTGTATAGGACCCCGAACCCGTAGGCAATACCAACACTGGAGCTGCAGTCAAGGCTGCTTGAGCTTCTAAAAGCTCTCCTAGCACTCCTCAATCCACCTGAACGGAGCACCATTTTGAGTTAACCTGCTCATAGGTGCTGCAATGGATAAAACTCCCTCCACAAAACGGAGATAGTACCCAGCCAAACCAAGGAAACTGCGGATCTCAGTAGCTGAAGACGGTCTAGGCCAACTCTGCACCGCCTCCACCGATCCCATCACAAGACACCACATGGCCTAAGAATGCCAAAGAATCAAGCCAAAATTCACACTTAGAAAATTTGGCATACAATTTCTTCTCCCTCAAAGTCTGAAGCACAATCCTCAAATGCTGCTCATGGTCCTCCTAGGACCGAGAATATACCAAGATGTCATCAATGAACACAATGACAAAAGAATCAAGATAAGTCTGAAACACGCTGTGCATCAGGTTCATAAAGGTTGTTGGGGCGTTGGTCAACCCAAATGACATAACAAAGAACTCATAGTTGCATATCTGGTCCTGAAGGTAGTCTTCGGGATGTCCGGTTCCCATATCTCAACTGATGATAGCCCGAACGCAAATCAATCTTGGAGAATACCCTGTCACCCTGTAATTGGTCAAATAAATCATAAAGGCGAGGTAATAGGTACCTGTTCTTCACTGTAACCTTATTCAGCTGTCGTTAGTCAATACACATATGCATCGAACCATCCTTTTTCTTCACAAATAATACCTGAGCACCCCAAGGTGATACATTGGGCCTGATGAAACCCTTATCAAGCAACTCCTGCAACTGCTCCTTCAACTCCTTCGACTCAGGAGGAGCGATGCGATAGGGAGGAATGGAAATGGGCTGAGTGCCCGACAACAAATCGATGCTGAAATCAATATCTCTGTCGGGCGGCATACCTGGAAGATCAACTGGAAAAACATCAAGAAAGTCCTGCACAACTGGAAGTGACTCAACTGTAGGAGTATCAACAGTAACATCTCTCACATAGGCTAAGTACGCATCACACCCTTTCTCCACCATCCGCTGAGCCTTAAGAAAAGAAATGACTCTGCGGGGAGTATTGGCATAGCCAGCGTCACGGTCTTGGCGTGATAATCAAGAATAGCATAATGGGGCGACAACCAGTCGATGCCTAAGATAACATCGAAATCAACCATACTAAGTAATAACAGATCAACCCTTGTCTCAAAACCACTGATATCAATCAAACACGACTGGAATATGCGGTCCACAACAAGAGAATCTACCACATGAGTAGAAACATAAACGGGGGAACTCAAAGAATCCCGAGATATCCCCAGATGTGAAACAAAATAAGAAGACACATATGAATATGTAGAGCCTAGATCAAATAATACTGATGCATCCCTATGACAAACAGGGAAAATACATGTGATGACTAAATCTAAAGCGACGATCTCTGAACGGGCTGGAAGGGCATAGTACCTGACCTGTCCTCCCCCTCTAGGGCAACCTCGACCTCCCCGACCTCTACCTCGAGCTGTCTGAGAAGGTGGGGTAGCAACTGGGGCTTGAAGAATAGTTGGAGGACCCGGTGGAGCACGTGGGGCATGATAAGTCTGAGGTGGTGCACCCCTCCTAGCTCTGGGGAAATCTCTGATCACGTGGCGAGGGTCACCACATCCAAAACAACCCTTTGGAGGACGTGGCGGCTGGTGCTGACTCTGAACTTCCTGCTGGACTGGCCGGTGATATCACCTCGAGCAAAAGGAACATAAGATATTGGTGGTGCATAATAAGGTTCTTGAGGTATAGGAAGAGCTAGAATACCACTGGCTGTTGGAAGAGCTGAATGAACAGGGCGACTGATAAAACCCCTACCATAGCTTGCTGCTAGTGCACGAACTCCCGAAAAATGACCAGTCCCCCGAGCCCTCTTGGCCTCTCTCTCCTCCCTGTCCCAAGATAACATACTCTCAATCCTCCGGGCAGTACTCACGGCCTGTTGGTATGTGATATCCATCTCCTGCTCTCAGGCCATACCAGTCCGAATACTAGGGTAGAGTCCCTGAATGAAGCGTCGAACCCTATCCCTGATCGTGACAACCAAAGTTGGTGCATGACGATCCAAGTCAATGAAACAGACTGCATACTGTAATACAGTCATGGTACCCTGGCATAACTGCTCAAAATCCGCACGCCAAGCATCCCCGATGCTCTGAGGGACAAACTCAAGCAAACAAATCTCGGAGAACTAATCCCAAGTAAGTGAAGCTTCCTCCTTCGGACTACTCAACTCATAGGCACTCCACCACTGATAAGTTGCTCCCCTCAGTTGGAAAGCGGTGAAAGAAACCACATTCGTCTCTACAATACCCATGGTGCGGAGAATGCGATGACACTCCTCAAGAAAACCTAGAGCGTCATTTGAAGCTAGTACGGTGAAGTTATGTGGGTGGTACTTCTTGTACCTCTCAAGTCTGAGCTGCTAGGCCTCAGAAGCAGCTACTCTAGCATCATGTTGAACTGGAGCCGCTAGGGGCATAGGAATATACTCAGGAACCTGTCCAACATGGATCCTCTGCTCAGGAGTACGGGCTGCGGGAGTCTGTGCCCCTCCCCCAGCCTGGGATGTAGATGGAACTATCGGGATTAGTCACGCCTGAGTCAGAGTACTGAAAGCACTCATGAACTGAGCTAAAGTCTCCTGGAGGGCTGGAGTAATAGTAGGGACCTCCTGTGCCCCTCCAATTGTAGCTGCTGGGGGCTCCTCCGTCTCTACTCTCGCTGGTGCTCGGGCTACACTGCATGCTTGTCCTCTACCCCTGCCCCTACCTTTGGTGACTCTGGCTAGGGTCTCGGGTGCCTGATCGTCAGTACGTCCGATACGAGTCCGCACCATCTGTGAGCAAGAGTAGAATAGTGTTTTAGAATTTTGATGACAATAACTAGCACGACAAGGAATTTCCAAAGAATATGATTGTTCTTAACAATTATGTCACACCCCGAACCTAGGGGCCGTGACGGGCACCCGGTACCTTACCAATCGAGTACCAACGTAGCATATCTTTCTTATTACATTATTACATACACATGACATACGGGCCTAATAGGCCAACACAATCCTTTATAAACTCAAAACATAGGCCGACAAGGCCGTACCATCCTTTATGTACACGACATACGTCTACAAGCCTCTAAGAGTACATAAATGTCATAAAGGTCGGGACAAAGTCCCACCTTACCAAACAATATGTGTCTAAATCATACTAACCAAACGAGCAACTCCGAAGCAAATGGAGCGCACCAACATCTTCCGCTGAGCTGATAGCCTACTTGGAGGGCTCTCGACCTGTCTATCAGGACCTGCGGGCATGAAACGCAGCGTCCCCAGGCAAAAGGGACGTCAGTACGAATAATGTACCGAGTATGTAAGGCACATAAATAAATACATAAGAGACATGGGAGAAATATAGAGTACATGACTCAACCCGTAAGCCTGAATAACTTTGTAAATCATAAATTAATTTTAGAGTAATGCATATGCGTATGAATGTCATTTCGTGCATAGGTACATATTTCATAACATCATCAGCCTCTGAGGGCATCCCATCATATCATATCGGCCACTGTGGGCAACATCATCATCATATGCCAGCTGATCAGGTGGTGGTGCGTATATAACGCCATAACCTTTCCCATATCCCATATACATATATATATATATATATACATACATATATATGCGTATATAAAACCGTTTGAAGATACATACATATATACGCGTATATAATGCCGTTTGAATCATATTTCAGCCACTGTGGGCAAGATCATCATCATATACCAGCTGATCAGGAGGTGGTNAATTCGTATGAAGAGTTTGAAGCAACAACGTTGCTACGCAATAATAACATTGGCTGAAATTTTTCCTTCAAGAATTGGCAGTAACGGTTTTGTATTAGGAAGTCTTGGTTGAAGCTCTTAGAGATTACCAAAGTTATCATGTTGCTATGTAATGATTTTGAAATGGTTTCCTTACATATGAAGCTTGGCTGAAACATCTCTTAAGGAATAAGTAAGTAACGTTTAAGCTTTGGTGGATCTCTTTCTTAAGAGATTGAAATATTATCTTCCAAAAAGTGAATGAAAGGAAATGGAACAACTCTTATATTTCCTTGATTGAATTGTTGCCACCGTGACTATCCTTATCCAAGGTTCATTTTGGATTCATGCCACATATTTACTAAATGTAAGAGTCATAATGTAATTAAGGAAAGGATGCCACGTTAATCCTTATCCTAGTTATTTTAATAATTAGTTAATCTCCCAAAAAAAATTTAATTATCCACACAATTATGAATTATCTCAACTTACTTAAAATACTACTCACTTTTAATACACTTTATACACCTTACTATTATGGCCATGTAGTACTTTGTATGGCACTAGTTCATAAATACCGGATATTTTAGCTCGGGCCGTATTTTATCCCAAAATGCCAAACTTTGACAAAAATGCATTTTCTTAGACTTTCTCCCCCTTTCACCTTTATAAATTTACTAATCGCTTGTGAAATAGCATAATCCTTATAATCCCCAAATAATCTTTTCCTTGGACTGATGTCAATCACCTTACGACAAATTCAACGTAAAAATATTGCAGGGTGCAACATTGTCGTAACTTATTACTACGAAGTGTAACATCACCGTAATGTAATATTGCTTGGTGAATTACTGTCGTAATATAATATTGCGGGACGTAATATTGCGGGGTGTAACAAATTATATAGCCTCTCGAAGATAGATACGGACGTCTCCGCACCGATCCGCGAGACTCTAATAAAGAGGCTTGTGACTTGTGACTCCTATTAACCTAGCCGCTATAATACCAACTTGTCACGACCCAATTTACCCTCCGGACGGTCTCGTGACGGAACCTATTCTTTACCACTAGGTAAGCCTAAATTTGCGGAAAACTAAATGCAGTATAATAAATTAAACAGAAAAGAAGAAGAATACACATAACACAGTCGCTCGGCATGTACAATTTCACTTCCCAAAACTCGGAATGTCACATCAGTCACAACCTCTGTACTAAAAGTAGCTCTATATAATGAAATAACAGAAATACATAAGTCATCTATGCCTATACAAGAGTAGAAGGGGACTCGTGGGATTCTGCGGACGCGGCAGAATTACTTCGCGGTCTCCTCGAAGTTGTTAAGTGACTCCTAGCCACGAAATGGAGTGCTAGTACCTGGATCTGCACACGAAAAACATGTGCAGGAAAGGGCATGAGTACTTCACAATTGGTACCTAGTAAGTTCCAAGCCTAACCCCAGTCAAGTAGTGACGAGATCAGGTTAAGGCTCTACTGAATTTTTATAAGAAAAATAGCCTAAAAATAATACATAATGATATAAAAAGGAGCTAAGGTAAAACAGTAGAAACAATTAAGCTAAAAGTAGAACAATAACAGGGAGCCCTAGGCTCAGCACAAGTTTCACACGGTGGAATCTCCCGGGATACGTCCCGTAGTTCCAAATGTAAATATGCAATGCGGTACAAATGAAAGCTCATGGGATACGTCCGTAGTCCAAATTTAAATATGGAGTACAGGGGGAAAGCTCCCAGAATACGTCCATAGTCCAAATTTAAATATGCAATACAGGGGGAAAGCTCCATGAAATACGTCCGTAGTCCTAACTTAAATATGCAATACAGGGGAAAGCTCCCAGAATACGTCTGTAGTCCCAATTTAAATATGCAATGCAAACGAATGCCAGAGACGGTGTATTTAAACAGTTCAGCAAAAGAGTCGCAGACAAGAAAAGATAAATTCTAACTAACATGGTACACATTGTATCAATTAAGGAATTTAGGTAAAAACAGGTAGGCATGCTTCTTCCTAATTTAAACTACACAAGTAGCATGTAGAACAGTGAAATAGAAGTAAAATAATTTATGGCATGGATAGGAAAAAATGGCATTTAGCAACAATAGCACGTGTACGCACTCTTCACCTCACGTACACGGCGCCCATATAACAAAACAATATCAAAACAACCTAAGGGAAGTTCCCGACACAGAGTTAGGAGAGTCACTTACCTCGACTGCCCTACTCAACACAAAACCACGCTCTTGCCACGAGTATCCGACTCCGGATGGCCCAAATCTATTCAATTCGATTGCATAATGTAAATATCACTTTAAGGAATCAAAATAACTAATTAGTTCGAAGCGAATACGCGAAATTAGGAAAATCATCCAAAACGTCCCCCGGACCCACGTATCGAATCGGGTAGAAATTATAAATTCTGAACACCCATTCACTCACGAGTCTAACCATATAAGAATTACTCAAATCGGATATCAAAATCCCGATCAAAACTCAAGATTTTGGCGTAGGAACTTTATCCAATTTCCCCCAATTTTCCACCATAATTTCGAATTTAAAGGGTAGATTAAAGAGCATAATCATGGAAATTAGTCTAAACCGAGTAGGAATCACTTACCTAAGTTGCCCAGGTAAAACTCTCCCCAAAAATTGCATTTTCCCGAGCTCCCAAGTTCGAAATATGAAAAATGGTTCAAACCTTCGATTTTGGTCTTTTATGTTCTTCCCAGTTCTTTCTTTAGTGCGAACGGTCGCGATTGGGAGAGTAACAATCACACGCCTAAAATTTCCTCTACGCGAACGCTGGGTGCTGATCGCGAACGCGTACCTCACTTACTCAAACTGTAATGACCCGGCCGGTCGTTTCGAGAGTTAGTGCCCCGATCCCCTAATAACTGCTTCTCCCATGTCTATTTATGTTATTGGAACTTGTCGAAGCGTTGAGTGGTGAAATCCAGAGTGATTTTGGACACATAGTCCCTAAATATGGAATTTAGCTTTAGAAATTGGGTCGTAGCTAGAACTATGTGAAGATGGATTCGAAATGAAATTTTGTCGACTCCGTTAGCTCCGTTGGGTTATTTCAGGTTTAGGAGCGTGTTCGGAATGAATTTTCGAGGTCGGTTGTAGATGTAGGCTTGAATTGGCGAAAGTTGGAATTTCGGCGATTTCGGCCGATGGGTGAGATTTTGATATCGGACTCGGAATGGAATTCCGAAGCGACAGCAGGTCCGTAATGTCATTTATGACATGTGTGCAACATTTCAGGTCATTCGGATGAGTTTTGACATGTTTCGGCATCAGATGTGAATTCTAGAAATTTCATAAGTTCTTTGGCTTGAATCTATGCATAATTGATGATTTTGATGTTATGAGATGTGTTTTTAAGGCTCGATCAAGTTTGAACAAGGTATTAAGGTCAGGTTGTAGGTTTGGTTGGGGTCCCAGGGGCCTCGGGGTTGTTTCGGATGCCCAACGAGTGAATTTGATACCTTGAGAACAGCTGAACCATTGCTGATTCTGGGGTCTCGCACCTGCGATGGTTTTCCCGCAGGTGCGTACACGCAGGTGCGGAAGATAGGTTCGCAGATGCGGTTTGAGTGGGGGTTGCCAGTGGTCGCAGATGCGGCCAAGTGACCGCAGGTGCGGCCCCAGCCTTCTTAAGTGACTTCCCCACCCACAATAGACACTCCGCAGGTGCGGCCCCAAGGTCGCAGGTGCGGAATCCCTGTGTTCGTTATACCAAAATCCGAGGGTTAGAAATTCATAACTCCAAAATTGATTGAGAGCTCGAGAATTGGCGATTTTCAGTGGAATTCGAAGAGGAGAATCATAGGTAACGTTTTCTAACCTTAATCCAATTTTATATCAATAATCCCTATCATTTTCCTCAATCTAATCAATAAAATTGGATGAAAAACCATGAAATTGGGATGAAACTTCCCCAAGTAGAAATCTGAGGATTTAGGAAGATTTAGACGTCGGATTTTGATGATTCTTGTTCGAGTGGTTTCGTGAGCGAATGGGTGTTCGGGAAATATAATTTTACCCGATTCCGAGACATGGGCCCGGGGGACTTTGTTGACGAATTTCCTAATTTCGCGTATTAGCTTAGAAATAATTAGCCATTTTGTTCCCTTGAAGTGATATTTACATTATGCAATCGAATTGAATAGATTTGGGCCACCTGGAGTCGGATACTCGTGGCATGAGCGTGGTATTGAGTTGATTAGCGCAATCAAGGTAAGTGGCTTGCCTAACTCTGTGTTGGGGATTTCCCTTAGGCATTTTTATACTGATTTTACTATGTGGACGCCGTGTACGTGAGGTGACGAGTGCGTACACGGGTCATTGTTGCTAAATTCCCGCTTTTCCTTCCATGACACAACTCATTTCATTCCTATATTACTGCTTCATGTTATAATTGATTAGTTAGCATAGGAATGAGCATGCCTACCTGTTTTCACTTGAATTCCCCGTATTTCCTACTATTTGCTCCATGCTTAGGTAGTTTTACCTTATTCTTGCCTAGTGTTTTCTTCAATTGTTTAATTAAGTCGTATCCGATATAATTATGCATCTCATATTTAAATTGGGACTACGGACTGAGATCCGAGAGCTTTCCCCATGTACTGCATAACATATTTAAATTGGGACTACGGACTGAGATCCGAGAGCTTTCCCCCTGTACTGCATAGCATATTTAAATTGGGACTACAGACTGAGATCCGGGAGGTTTCCCCTTGTACTGCATTGCATATTTGCTGTTGAGATATATGTTGTGCTGAGCCGAGGGCTTTTCTTTATTATTTTTTCCAGTTTTCCCTTAAATTCTACTTATTTTAGCTATTTATATGTCATTGTTCAAACTTATAACTGTCTTATTTTCAAACTCAGTAGAGCTTTAACCTGACCTCGTCACTACTTTACTAGGGTTAGGCTTGGCACTTACAGAGTACCGAATGTGGAGTACTCACGCCCTTTCCTGCGCATGTTTTCCCCATGTGCAAATCCAAGTACCAGTACACAGCGTTTTGGCTAGGAATACTACAGCACTTGCTCAGGAGACCGCGAGGTAATTCTGACGCGTCCGCAGAATCTCACGTGTCCCCATCTACTCAACTATAGGCATAGGAGATAGACATATACACAATTTCCTTATTTCGTTGTATAGAGCTATAGTTGTATAAAGCTTGTGACTTGGTGATATTCCGGGTTTTGAGAAAGTGAAAGTTGTAAATGCCGAGCGGCTTAAGTTTTATAGTTATTGCTACATCTTTACTGTTTATTTTTGTGTTGTGTTTTTTGTGCATATATTAGGCTTACCTAGTCATAGGACTAGGTGCCGTCACGAGCCCGTTCGGAGGGTTAATTTGGGTCGTGAAACAAACCTATGAGATCGCGGTTGGCTTCACGCGACCGTGCATAGTAATACTCAAATCTACCGCTGCCTAAAGTACTCTATGCGATCGCGACATGAACTATGCGATCGCTGAGACTAACCTGCCCAAACACTCCGATCGTGAACCCACTTGTGCGGTCGCATATAACAAAATCTTTCTTGCCTCTAATTGTTCTACGCGATCGGGGATACACACACGCGATCGTAGAGAAGGAAAATCTGCTGCAGTAAAACTAGAAAACCATCAAAACCCCTAAGGCCAAAAATGCTCGTTTGAGCATCCAAAACACACCCGAGGCTCTCGGGACCTCAACCAAACCTACCAAGCAATCCCAATACCTCATTCAAACTTGGTGGAGCCTTCAAAACACATCACATATGATGTTTTCTACGACAATACCACACAAGAGGGGGCGGGTGATTTGTGTGGTGTCCAATTTTTGAGTGCAGTCTCTATAGAAGAACCTGGTTCTTCTAGATGTTCCAACTCATACTGTTGCGGAATAATAAATGCACAAAATTAAAGAACACAGATATTTTTACATGGAAAACACCTGGCTCAAAAAGTGAAAAAACCACGACCTACTACTCAGTAGGATTTTCCCAAACTCTTTACTACAACTCTCAGCCAAACAACATTTACAAAATAAACTCTTTTGTAAACCTAAGGACTAACTCTAATCCCTTTGTAGCAAACTAGCCTCTAGCTAATTGCGACAAACTTCAAGTTAACTCTAACTTGATCAATGTGTACCTATTACAATTGCTTCTAATAAATCTGAAAGATACAATATTTAATCACCTACTACAAACCAACTCAAAAGACAACAGATGGAACTGGTTCTTCTAGCTAGTTCAAGTAGTTTTTGTGTCGCACAAGGAATCTGCTTGCAAAATTGCTTTGGTAATTTTGCTTTCAGTTCTTGTTTCACTTATGCCTTTGTGCGATCAAATCTTCAGCAGGAGTGCTTCAACAATTTATAGAATCAGTAGTTATAGAATCAGTAGTTGAGATGTTGTTGTTTAGTTCTAGTGAAACTCCTCCTTGGTGGAAGAGTTTGTGTTCATCTTAACTTCCTCGATTGTTTCTATCCTTGTTGAATTCAAACTCTTTCTTCTTATCACTTTGCAACCTTTTTGATTTAGGAGACAACCTCTTAGTTCATAGATAATTCACAGATCATGTTTATCTCCTATGCATATACGCTTCTTGTGCCAATGGGTTTGTTTGATAATGTTTGCCCTGATGGACCTGGTTTAGCTGGGTAGGAATTTGTCAATCTTCAAAACCATGCAGACCTAGTTCAACTTGGTAGGCATTTGTCAATCTTCAAAATCATGCTGTGACTTGGTTCAACAAATTCCCCCTTTTTGATGATGACAAATTTTGTGCTCAACCCTGTACATACTTCAGTCCAACATAGACACTTTGTAAAGTTTTTAAGTATTTATCATAGAGAGACCAGGTTCATTAGGTTATAAAATGTCACAAAAATCTTTGAAGCACATATCTTCCCCCTTTTGGCATCATCGAAAAATTGCAAAATGATAAACTCACCAGAGTTATTAACAATTACTCATGGCCATTGAGGCAACTGCAGGTGCAAAGCATGATTAATCATCAAAAGAAACCAATCAAATTTAAGTTATTTAAGAAACTGGGACAAAATCAATAACCAAAAATCAAATTCATTGATTAGATCCTAGATCAAGCACCATACACAAAATGAATTAAAGACAGTCGAAACCATAGGCAAAAAAAAACATAACAAGATAAAATCCCAAACTGGGCATTGAAGGGGTTTTGGTGGCACTGGACTCCTAAGGCTGGGAAGGGGCAGATGAGGTTGAGGTCTTGGCTTGAAGAAGAGAGAGCATTTATTGAAGAACACACTCATTTTTCTCCTTCTCTTTGGCTAATTCAGTTCTGAGAGCATCCCACTCAGCTTCAACTTCAATAAGGCGAGATTTCAATCGAAGGATCTCCGCATCCTTTATCTCACCTTCCTACACAAGTGACCTGACCTTGCTGTTAACATGAATTTTCCTAGATGAACCAGGTTCATCCTCAGGAACATTTACAATGTAGTCATAGGTCAGCAGTGTATTCTTCCCAAAATAGTCCTTAGTAGTAGCCATCTCATCTTTCTTCACAAGAACCTTGAAGTGGGTAAGCACAGCAGTCAGAATAAATCCATAAGGTATAGCGTGTGCCTTGGTTCCATTCACAACTCTGTCCAAGAGCTGGATGATGAAAGCAGGCCAATTGATCTGCTTACCCCTGTACAAGCATTCCATAAGCGTGAGGTCCATATAGCTGGCAATGTGCCTTCGTTCTTGTCTTGGCAGCAGAAACGTGATCACAAACTCAAAGAATAGTTTGTGCTGAAATTGCATCTCACTCTTGAAAATTGCCTTGGGCTCAGGTTCTTGATCATTTTCAATGAAAAACGTGGTGATGTTGAGAGCTGAGGACATGCCATCCAGATTAGGCCATCTTTGCCTTGTATAGTCATCATAACCCTCAGCAGGGATATTAAGTATCTCCCCCAACTCCTTTGCATCATAGATTTCAACTCCATGAACCCTGGTAGTTACCCTGCCATCCTTGACAACTGCGTTGGCCATAAATTCAACAAACTCATTTCTAACCAGCCTTCCTTCCAGGTAAAGAACCATGTCCTTCCACCCTTGCAGGTCTAGGATATCCATTAGCAAAATCATTCCTGATTCCTCAAGGTCTCTAACCAGCTTTCCCTTTAAGATAGTACGCTTGCCAAACATGGTGAGCTTTTCAGTCTCTTCACCAGACTCTTACTCTTATCCTCCACTCCATTCCTTATCATCAGTAATCTTAACTTTCCTTGACTCAGATCTGGTCCTCTTTGCAATGGTTGAGGGTGTGGCAGACACAAAAGCTGACTTCTTAGAAGAAGCCTTAGCTTTCTTGGGTTTAGGTGTCTCAACCACAACTGGAGCAGGTTGCGCCTCGTGATGGACCAGGTCCATCGCATCATCATCAATAGTAACTGCCTCAATAGGCTCTCCCACTTTTGCCTTTCCCTTGGTAGCCTTCTTCTTTTTTTTCTCTCTCAAAGCTCTTTTCAATTCTTCCTCTCCTTGCCGGACATCACTTCTTGTAGCTCGAATCTCTGGGGCAGGCGCATCAGCAGATAATGAAGCTTTTCTCTTCTTTGGTGGAACTGGGGTAGTAGCCTTCTTGGACTTAGGAGTTCTTTTCTTTTTGGGATTATAGGACTCCCCCAACTTCCTCAGCATCTCAGCTAATGTCTCCTCAATAGATGAACCAGGTTCATCTACTGATTGTTGTAGTCTCTCCAGTCCTGTTGCTGCTTCGCAAGAAATGCTTCCCCCTAAAGTTGTGACTCCTTCTTCATCAATCACAGGAGCGGGGCCACAAATAGCCAGATTGGCACCGTCCTCCACAGATCCCCTTACTGAGCTCCCTTCTCCCTCTCTCTCAAGGTTTATATTTTTATCAAGTTTTCTCCGCCTATCTGGCACCTCAACATCCACAATCGACCCAACTAAAACAAATATGTTCTCAATCATACCAGTTGCAGACCCAATCTCAAGATTTCCCTGTTCAGTGTCAGATGAACCTGGTGCTTCATCCTCATTAGCGGATTTGAAGGATTCACTGGAGGATTCAGAATCTTGGACCTTGCTAGCTTGAAGTATTTCTTCCAAGAATTTGGCACGAGAACCAGAAGCAACTGATTTCCTGGCCAAAAATTTCACTCTACGTTCCCTGGGGGCAGGAGTAGGGTTAGGTGTAGGTTCAGGAGTAGGTTCAAGAACTGGAGGGTTTTGGGGGGTTGAAAATCTGGCTGGAGAATGTGAATTGTATACTGATGGAGAATTAGAACTAGAATCATCGTCCTCATAATCATGGGTGGAGAAGGAAGATGAAACAACTGGTTGTGAAGAAATTTTTATGATGAATTTGGAAGAGAAGAAAGTTGATCAGTTTTGGTTTGAGAGGAATGAATAACTCAGTTCAACGATTATGCTTTTGAAGAGGGGAGGTTATGATGGCCTTTTAAAGGTGTGGTCATTAATTGTACAACGGGAAAATGTATTAGTCAAGTGGGAGTCTAATCGATGTAGGAGTGTCATTGATTAGACGACTAGGAATCCCTAAATCTAGGCTAATTAAGATACGATGGGACTTCTTGAAACTGGTTCATTTTAGGATAAGTACAGAGAATTGGAAATGAACCAAATATAGACAGAGTCCTGCTCATGTGTGACTATAATTAATTCAAGAAGTGTATGGAGATGAGCACGTACCTTGTCAGTCAGATGAACCAGCAGCGATGAACCAGGTTCATCGTGTTATAGTCTTTAATATGCCTCAATTTACAAAGATAGAAAAACATCATTAGCAACCAGGGAATCATATTAATACATGGCAAGAGAGTATGGGAATAAAGTCATGATACTGAGCAATGATTAGTCTCGTTAATTATCTATTTTAGTGTTTCTAGCCCAATTTTTTTTCCAATTAGGTGATCTTAATCATCCCTAATTCAAGCCGATTTCTCTCAAAATGCTCCCTACTCAGTGCTTTAGTAAAGATGTCTGCAGTTTGCTTGTCAGTAGCACAAAATTCAATTGAGATCATTCCTTTTTCATAGTTATCCCTTAGAAAATGGTTTCTAACATCTATGTGCTTAGTTCTTATATGATGAACCGGGTTCTTTGTCATACTAATTGCACTAGTGTTGTCACAAAAAATAGGAATGCATCCAACCTTTATACCAAAGTCCATGAGTTGTTTCTTGATCCATAGCAACTGAGCACAACATGATCTGCAGCCACATATTCAGCCTCAACAGTAGACAAGGCTGCTGAATTTTGTTTCTTGGTGGCCCAAGACACAAGGCAAGAGCCCAAAAAGTGAGCCATGCCTGAAGTACTTTTCCTGTCAACCAGGAAGCCTGCATAATCTGCATCAGCAAATCCTACAAGGTCGAAATTACTACCTTTAGGATACCAAAGACATAAATTAGTAGTGCCTTTCAGATATCTCAGAATTCTCTTCACTGCAGTTAGATGAGACTCCTTTGGATTTGCCTGAAACCTAGCACACATTCCTACACTGAACACAATATCAGGTCTACTAGTAGTGAGATATAATAAAGACCCAATCATCCCTCTGTACAGCTTCTGATCAATGGATGAACCAGGTTCATCTATATCTAATTTTGTGGCTGTGGCTATGGGGGTGTCAGTTTCCTTTGAGGCTTCCATTTTAAATCTTTTGAGCAATTCCTTCACATATTTTTGTTGATGGATCATTGTTCCATTTGAGTTTTGCTTGATTTGCAAGCCTAAGAAGAAGTTTAGCTCACCCATCATACTCATCTCAAACTCACTCCCCATAAGTTTAGCAAATTTCTTACTCAATTTTTCAGTGGTCGCACCAAATATGATATCATCCACATATATTTGCACAACCAGGAGATCCTTACCCTTTTCCTTTAAGAACAAGGTACTGTCAATTTTACCTCATTTGTATCCATGTTCTAGCAGGAATTTTGATCGTCGTTCATACCATGTTCTTGGTGCTTGTTTGAGTCCATACAAAGCCTTGTCAAGTTTGTATACATGGTCAGGTGTCCCCTTGCTTTCAAAACCTGGACAAATACTTCTTTCTTTAGATATCCATTGAGAAAAGCACTCTTTACATCCATCTGATGGAGAGTCAATTCCATGTGTGAAACAAATGTTATAAGAAGTCTGATTGCCTCCAATATTTCCACAGGAGCAAAGGTCTCATCATAGTCAATTCCCTATTCTTGACTATATCCTTGGACAACTAGTTTGGCCTTATTTCTTGTAACAGTTCCATCCTCATCGAGTTTGTTCCTGAAGACCCACTTGGTGCCAATTACTGATATATCTAGTGGCCTGGGTACCAAGTGCCATACTTGACTTCTTTCAAATTGATTTAGCTCTTCTTGCATGGCATTTACCCAGTCAGCATCCTGTAGGGCTTCACCAATGTTCTTTGGTTCAATCAAGGATAGAAAGGCATCAAACGCACACAGATTTTTCAAAGAGGATCTTGTTTTAATTCCAGATGTCAAATCTGTTATGATGTTCTCAAGAGGGTGAGAACTCTGATATCTGTGTGGTTTGAGCACCAATTGTTCACTTCTAGATTATCCCAAGATGTCTTGTTGTTGTGGAACAGGATCAGGGCCAAGGTCCAGAGTACTTTGCTGTTGAGTTCCCCCTGTCATGTTGCTCGGGGTAGTTGGACCTGGTCCATCACCTGCTCCATCTTCCATAATTGCTTCAATTCGTTCACTGCTTCTGACCAGTCCAAGCTCCTCATCTTCTGGTTCCTGTCTCTCCGAAAGAGTGTTAGTTTCATCAAAAACAACATGCACACTCTCTTCTACACACATAGTTCTTTTATTATAAACTTTATAAGCTTTGCTATGAGATGAATATTCCAAGAATACTCCCTCATCACTTTTGGGATATGTTGCTATGTTGTGCACAAAGCACTTGCATCCGAAAGCCCTAAGGTGGGATATGTTGGGATTTCTCCCTTTAAGTAATTCATAAGGATTTTTATCTACCAGTGGCCTGGTCATGCATCTATTTATTATGTAACATGCAGTGTTTATTGCTTCTGCCCAGAAGTTGTGAGGTAGTTTGCTAGAAAGAAGCATGGTTCTGGCCATGTCTTCAAGAGT
>ML242442.1:52662-73702 GCA_005239495.1 Nicotiana undulata | reverse complement strand
CCATACTGTGGTGAGGTTCCACTAAATCCTTCATAAGCTTATATGACCCAGACCATCTAACCCTCAACTCGTATGCAGTTCTCGCATCCACCATTTTAATGATCATGCCAACTCCCACAAGCGATCTAAGCTCAAATTACAACATACATCATCTACTGGTAGAAAAGAACTTGCTACATATAAACATAAGGGTCACACACTTCAAGACAACCCGCAGGAGATTCCCCAACCTGCTTAACCTCAAAATGATATCTCCCAATACACTTATGAAAATCATAGCTATCACACAATCACTATACCTTCTTACAGTAGAACACAACCATTGCCTGCCCCCAAGACATCCCATTAAGCGGTATAAGAACCTGAAGCTGATGGAAATACTAACATTAGGGTTGTGGTCAAGGAATTCTTGAGCTTCTGGAAGCTCTACACACACTCGTCTGACCACATGGATACCGTCACTGGACACCACATGTCCCAAGAATGCTACTGAACTGAGCCAACAATTCACACTTGGAGAACTTCGCACAAGCTTCTCCTCCCTATATCCTTGTAATACCATCATCAAATGCCGAGTATGCTACCTCTGGCTACGAGAGTACGCCAGGATGTCATCAATGGATACAATAACAAAGAAGTGCCAACACGGCTGAAACACACCGTTAATCAAATACATGAACATTGCTGGGGGCACCGATCAGCCCAGGGACATCACTAGAACTCAGAACATAACAAGAAAATCCACTTCACTCCACAACTAAGCTACACGAGAGGTCCTTCAATACACTCCCAACTCGAGGTCATAGTCTAACTTAAGACAGAAGTCAAATACTCAATGGTTCTTGCTACATCTCCCGCCAATTCATTTTGGTCACAATCAAACAACCTGAATACATTTAACTATCTGATCACACTCACCATGTAGTCATCTAGTCACAAAGTTCCATCAATAAAGACACAAAAGGACATATAAGTCCCCCAATACATGTGCTCACCTAAATGAAATCTCAACACTCAAGCCACAGACAAAATCTGGACTCAAGTCCTTCCGACTGGCCCATTATTAACATGTTAAAAATCACATCTCACCCATGGAAGTCACAAGCCGCCAACGCACAACTGATACCAAGCGCTCGCGTGCGCATTCGAATACATGAAAGGAATTCAAAGAGTTACGCCTTTGGCTGAATAAATGGATTCGCACGATAAGAGTTCAAGAATGTGGAATGTTACCTAAGGGTTCTGCAGCCTCTCGAAGATAAGTACAGACGTATCCGTACCGATCCGCAAGACTCTACTAAACCTGCTCATGACCGTTGAGTCCTATGTAACCTAGTGATCTGATACCAACTTGTCACGACCCCAAATCCTAACAGGCCATGATGGCGCCTATCGTGGAACTAGGCTAGCCAACCATCACTTTATTACGCATTTATTCAATTATAACAATTCACAATATAACAATAAGAATGCAACCATAACACAAATAACATAATTAAGCCTTAGCGTCCCCATAATATTCTAAACAACTCTAAACAATCTCCCAGAACTGGAGTCAGTAGTCATGAGCATCTAAGAATAATTAAATCTAACTCTGCTAAAACTATAATATGTCTCTGAATCAAATGCTAAAGCTAAATGGGAAGGTAAGTGGAGAAGCTGTGGACGCTGGACAACTACCTCAAACTCCCGTGAATGCTGCTATCGAACCTGTGTCAGCTATTGCTGCGAGCTAGTACCTGGATCTATGCACAGAGGCACAGGGAGTCTTTATGAGTACGCCAACTCAGTAGTAATGAAAATAAATCACAGTCTGAGTAATATAAATAGACAGTACAAATACACAATTCCACCAAACCAGTAACACACCAAGTCACCATGTAGTATTTATCAAATAATAAATTCAAAATTAGTTTTCAGAAATCCTTTGAAAACATGTGAAATATCACTATATCTCAGTAAAATTCTCAGTAAAAGCCAGTTCGAAAATGAAGTAAATTGTGGTTCGAAGACTTAGAAAAATCATAATAAATCTGCCCCATCGGGCCAAAATCATTTCTAGTAACCGTTGCCCTCAGGCATCTTCTCAATTACTAAGTATCAATCATCACTCAATATCATCATCACTCAGTATCAGCCCCGGGGGCAATCATCACTCAATATCGGTACCGGCGCTCACTGGGGGTGTGTACAGACTCCGGAGGGGCTCCTAAAGCCCAAGCGCAACAATAACATAAGGCCTGAAAGCCTCCTCACCACTCTCCTGAGGTCTGAAAGCCTCCTCGCCACACTCCTGAGGCCTGAAAGCCTCCTCACCACACTCCCGAGGCCTGAAAGCCTCCTCACCACACTCTTGAGGCCTGAAAGCCTCCTCACCACTCAGTCAGACACTCTCAATTTTCCCTTAGGCCATAAACATACCAGGTTCTCGACCCAAAGGAGTATTTCATTTTTCAATAAATAGTATCAAAATACTCTGAGTGTCAAAACAATTTATTAGGAAAACACTGAGTGCAAAAATCATAGCATATCAGTGAGGAAAATATAGAAACACAACCCTCAAAGGGAAAACAGATCGGCACTAGGCCCCAAACACGGCTTATAACCCAAATCATATCATAATGAAATAATACTAATTAAGCATAGGCTTAAAAATCGGTTTCGCAACTCAATAGTCGCCTAAATACGGAAGATATTTCCAAATTTCCAACCTTTTCATTTCAAAACCCGTGAAAGGGTGCATAGTCCGGGGTTTCATACCCTCAGGACAGGATTTAAAGACATTACTTACCTCAAAACTAGCCCGGAATTATTACGCAATGCGCTTGCCTCTCGAATAAACTTCCGAAGGCTCCAAATCTACCAAGTTCAAATTTTTATCATCAACATATGCTTAAGGAATAAATTCCAATTGAAAAATATCGAATTTGGCTCAAAAGTTCGAATTCGGTCAAAACCCGACCCCCGGTCCCGCATCCCGAAACTCAGAAATTTTTACATTAAAGTGTTCTTCATCTTCTCACGATTCCGTACATATAAAGAACACCAAAATCGGAGTTCGTTTGACCCCTCAAATCAACCCTTGAAGGTCTCATAATCTCATGCCCCAAAATCCTATTTTCTACTGTTTTTCATGAATTAAAAGCTGGGATTATGGTCTAAAATCACCCATAAATGAGTTTTAAAAATCAAATTACTTACCTCTGTGATAGCCACAGATTTTCTCCTTCAAACTTCGCCCAAAAAGCTCCCTGTCCGTACACAAATGGTGAAATAAGGGTTTAAATCGCGGAGGGTTTAATTATATAACTGCCCAGTTATTTGCTCTCCGCGATCGCAGCCTTGGCCCTGCGATCGCATTGACCAATTTCCCAGACCTCCGCGATCGCAGCACTGTGCACGTGATCGCACAGTGCAATTTCCAGCCAATTCCACGCGCCTATCTTCCTCTGTGCGATCGCATCCTATTCCATGCGATCGCACTGACTTGTCCTTCTTCTACTCCGCGATCGCACCTCCCTTCTCGCGATCGCATAGAACAATCTAAGACTGAACATAATTAACTCTTTGCGATCGCACTATTCACCCGCGATCGCAGTGAACAAAATCACTCTGCACAAACACCATAAAACCAGCAATTGTTCTAAGTCCAAATGAGTCCGTTAATCATCCGAAATCAATCCCGAGCTCCTCGGGACCCCAACCAAACTTACCAACACATCCCATAACATCATTCAAACTTAGTTGAACTCTCAAAACACCAAAACTAACATCAAAATACCAAATTTTCATCGGATTCAAGCCTAAGAACTTTGATATTTCTAAAATCCACCAACGACGCCGAAACTATTCAAAACAACTCCGATTGACCTGAACTTTTTTAGATAAGTCCAAAATAACATTACGAACCTATTTCAACTTTCGTAATTCCATTCCGACCCCGATAGCCTATTTTCCACCGCCGACCAGAATCGCCAAACTAAGTTTCGCCAATTCAAGCCTAATTCTACACCGGACATCACAAAATTATTCTGAACACACTCCTAAGTCCCAAATCACCTAACGAAGCTATCCGAGCCATAAAATCTGCATTCCGAGGTCGTTTACTAATAAGTCAACTCTCAGTTGACTTTTTCCAACTTCAAGGCTATTTTTAAAGACTAAGCGGCTAAATTCTCATTATAATTACTTCAATTTCAAACCTACCTACTCTAACACATCAATAACAGTATAAACAATCTATAACAAGGCAATAAAAGCAATAATAATGCAAATTCTACGGAACGACCGACCGGGTCGTTACAAAACTTCTCTTCTAATTAACCTAAAATTTCATAGAAATTGCTAGATATTTAGGGATTTTGGGAAAATTATGAATTACTCATTGTTTCCATGAATTCTAGCAAGAACTTGCATAATTACGATCCTTAGACTTCGGGTAATGGGTTCTTTTAAGAATTTTCGAAATCCGAACGTATGGGCCTGGGGTCGAATTTCCGAAAATCGTCAAGAATGCTAAATTTTGGAATTTCTTGTTAATTCTCCTTCTTTGGACTGAAATTGATTCAATTATACCATGTTTGGCTATTTGTGAGCCGTCGAGAGTAGATTTCGGAGATCCGGGCGCATCCTTGATCCGAGGGGTGATATCGTCACGAGGTGAGTCTCCTTTCTAACCTTATAGAGAGAAATTATCCCCATAGGTGTTCTATATGTTGTAGGTTTGTATTTGGGGGAGACGTGCGTACCTTGTGATGAGAGTCCGTACGTAGCGACTACTATTGTTATGTCCGGGTAGTGTAGGACCACATCATGCCATGTATTCTGCCTTAAATTAAAGTATATGCTTAAATTCATGCTTGATATACTACGGTCTCCCTGAGCTTTCATTTACTTAATAATTGGGGAGGATTGTGATGAATTGAACTTTACATTTGTGTGTGCATGATAGCCGCCTCGTAATTTACATTTCGCGAGCGGTATATGGTTTCCTTCACTCTTACAGGAGCGGGCCGTGCGCCAAGACAGATTTATAGTGCACTTACAGTACGGGCCGGTCGATCCCCGGCAGTTCATGGACGAAATTACATTATGATACAGTGTGATTACATTGATAGACGCACTTACGGTGCGGGCCGGTCGATCCCCGGCAGTGCGTAGTTGGACTCTTGGTAAGCATGCACTCATGGTACGGGCCGGTCGATCCCCGACAGTGCATAGTTATTCTTCCTCCTGACTCTAGCCGGTTGCTTTACACTTATGTGCGCATGATTGTTTGGTGTTGAATTCCTGATTTATGACGTGACAGGTGGATGGGAAAAGAGACAGGGAAGTTGATACTTCTTTCGATATTTATTTGAAAACTTTGTATTTTCTTTACAGTTGGGGTGCATTGATTACATGTCTACTATTTTCCTTACATCCTGCTTTTCATTATTACTGTTGTACCTTAGTGAGTATCGAGTCGACCTCTCGTCACTACTTATTTGAGATTAGATGGGATACTCACTGGGTACATATTTATATATGTACTCATGCTGCACTCTCTTTTCTTCTGTACTTGACTGTACATGTCCGGAGGTTGGTATTTTGGAGTATCAGGTCGGGGCTAGGTATTGACTGACTGACTGAGTATACTTCACGGTGAGCTGCTCCTCTTGGCGACTTCCTGGCAGCACCCTTGAGTTTTCTTTTGTCATATTCTCTTTCTATTTCATTTAGACTGAGACTCTGTATATATTTTAGTCATTGTATATTCAGTAGTTGCTCGTGACACTCGTGACACTAGTTCATGGCACACACGTAGTGAATATGTTGGGTTGTTGGCTGTACATATGTTATGCGACATGCCTATTGGTTGATTTTCCGCATTTGTAGTTTTATTTCACATCACCCGCCATTATTATGTTTATATTTGTTTAAAATTGGTTAAAATATGAAATTTGTGTAACTGGGAATGGTAACACTTGGTTGTTCTATATTGGCTGGCCTAACCTCGCTGTGGGGCGCCATCGCGACCTGAATCGAGATTTGGGTCGTGACAATGTGGTATAAGAGCCTTAGGTTCACGTAGTTTCACGAGTCACAGGCAGACCCAGTAGAGTCTTGCGGATCGGTACGGAGACATCTGTACTTATCTTCAGGAGGCTATCGGGTGTTAAGAAACTCCTCTTTGTTCAGATCCTATCGTGCAATCTATGATGTACTCAAATTTGATCTTTTACTCTCTCACAAATGGTGAGGACGCGTGCNGCTACCCCCGCCGCTCGAGGCCGTGGTAGGGGCAGGGGTAGGGCTCCTGTTCGAGGTAGGGGACAAGGGCGTCCCAGAGTTGTACCAGTTGCACCGCTTGAGGATCCTATTATCGAGGAGCAAGATGAGTTGCCTCCAGTTTCTCCTGCTCCAGCGGATTTTATGACGGCGCCAGGCTTCCAGGAGGTCATGGGACACATGTTGAGATTTATGGACACTATGTCCCAGGCAGGCGTACTTCCAGCAGGCCCTGCTACTTCCCAGGCGGGAGGGGGAGTTCAGACCCCTACCGCTCAGGCCACCGGACAGGCAGCAGCACATCGTACTCCAGATACACCACTCGTGATTGGGGTTTATTCTGAGGTGGCGGCACAAGATCCCAGGCCAGTTGCAGAGGGGGACCAACAGAAGATGCTTGATAGATAGACCCGACTTCGCCCGCCGACCTTCGGGGGTGAGGATGCGCATGATTTTATTGACATGTGCAGGGACAGACTGCACAATATGAGGATATTAGAGTCACATAGGGTAGACTTCACCACATTTCAGCTTGAGGGTAGAGCTCGCCGTTGGTGGCAGTCATATGTTCTTAGTAGGCTAGCGGATTCTCCTCCTGTCACTTGGGGTCAGTTCACTCAGTTGTTCTTGGATAGGTACATTCCGCCGTCTGAGAGGGAGGAGCTTCGGGGCCAGTTTGAGAGGTTGGAGCAGGAACAGATGTCTGTGATGGATTATGAGGTGAGGTTTTTAGAGTTATCTCGCCATGCTCTCATGATATTGCCCACTGATGCAGAGAGAGTCCGACGGTTCGTGGCAAGCTTATATCCAGGCATCATGACCTCCATGGCCAGAGAGGTTGAGATGGGTACCCCCTACCAGCTTGTAGTCGAGATAGCTCGATGGATTGAAGGTTACCGTGCGAGGAGTAGGGAGCAGGGTCAGCATGACAAGAGGGCCAGGTTTGCAGGTGACTTCAGGGGTGCTCCAGCCAGGGGCAGGGGTCAGTTCGGAGGTAGTCAGTTCAGCAAGCCTTCCTATTAAGCACCTCCACTACCTCCTAGGGTTGTTCCATCCAGGCCTTAGTTTAGTGCCATGCCAGAGCGCTCTTATCATCCTCCAGCCATCCAGAGTGCACCCAGCGGTTACTCCATCCGTCAGAGATCCTCCGGTTCCTATTTCAGTGCCATGCCAGATGGCTCTTACCGCCCTCCGGCTATTCAGGGTTCTTCTTCTTCTTCTTCAAGATAGCAGGCTATGACGCCTAGAGGTTGTTTCGAGTGTGGGGAGCTGGGCCACATGATCAGGCAGTGTCCTAGGTATCGAGGCAAGGCCGTGCAGCAGAGTCACCAACCTATGATTTCAGCACCTGCAGCACGACCACCTAGGGGTGGGGGTCAGGTTGGCAGGGGCCGTCCTAGAGAGGGAGTCCAGTCAGGAGGGGGTCAGTCACCTCCAGCTCGTTCTGGGGGAGCTCAGTCATCGGGTGCTTCAGCCAGATTCTATGCTATTTCGGCCAGATCAGACGCAGTGGCCTCAGACACCGTGATTACAGGTATCATCTCAGTCTGTGGTAGAGAGGCTTTAGTGCTATTTGATCCAGGATCCACCTATTCATATGTTTCAGCATTATTTGCTCATTTCCCAGATGTTCCTCGTGAGTCTTTGGGTTATCCCTTGTATGTGTCCACTCCTATGGGCGACTCCGTAGTGGTAGACCGGGTCTACCGATCTTGTGTGATTGCTTTCTGTGGGCTTGAGACCAGAGATGACCTATTATTGCTGGATATGGTTGATTTCGAGGTCATTTTGGGCATGGATTGGCTATCTCCTTATCACGCTGTATTGGATTGCCATGCCAAAACAATTACATTAGCCATGCCTGAGTCGCTGAGGTTAGAGTGGAGGGGTTCTTCAGTTAGTGCTTTCAGCCGGGTCATTTCCTTCATGAAAGCTCGGCATATGGTCGAGAAGGGGTGTTTAGCTTATCTTTCTTTTGTGCGGGACACCACCGCCGAGTCTCCTACCATTGATTCGATGCTTGTTGTTCGAGAGTTTTCGGATGTGTTCCCTTCAGACCTTCCAGGCATGCCTCCAGATCGGGATATAAACTTCTGCATTGATTTGGCTCCAGATACTCAGCCTATTTCCATTCCCCCTTATCGTATGGATCCTTAGGAGCTAAATGAGTTGAAATAGCAACTTGAGGAGTTGTTGTCCAAGGGGTTCATCAGGCCGAGTGTGTCGCTGTGGGGTGCTCCAGTCTTATTTGTGAAGAAGAAGGATGAGTCTATGCATATGTGCATTGACTATCGTCAGCTAAATAAGGTGACCATCAAGAATAAGTATCCTCTGCCGCGCATTGATGATTTGTTTGACCAGTTGCAGGGGGCTCGAGTGTTTTCTAAGATAGATCTGAGATCGGGTTATCACCAGCTGAAGATTCGGGGTTCTGATGTTCCAAAGACTATTTTTCGCACCAGATATGGCCATTATGAGTTTCTAGTGATGTTCTTTAGCTTGACTAATGCCCCAGCAGCATTTATGGACTTGATGAATAGGGTATTCAGGCTGTATATCGACTCCTTCGTTATTGTTTTCATTGATGATATATTGATCTACTCACGGAGCTTGGTTGAGCACGAGCAGCATTTGAGAGTTGTGCGTCAGACCTTGCGAGAACAGAGGCGATATGCTAAGTTCTCCAAGTGCGAGTTCTGGTTGGAGTCTATGGCATTTTTGGGGCACGCGGTGTCCGGAGAGGGTATCAAGGTTGATCCGCAGAAGATTGAGGCAGTTCAAAGTTGGCCACGTCCCACTTCAGCTTCAGAGATTAGGAGTTTTCTAGGTTTAACAAGTTATTACCGTCGATTCGTGGATGGATTCTATTCTATTGTCGCTCCATTAACTAGATTGACTCAAAAGAATTACCCATTTCGATGGTCCGATGATTGTGAGGCGATCTTTCAGAAGCTCAAGTCAGCATTAACGTCAGCACCAGTTCTTTCATTGCCTTCTGAGTCAGGGGCGTATACTGTATGTTGTGACGCCTCACGCGTCGGGTTGGGATGTGTGTTGATGCAGGATGGAAGGGTTATTGCTTATGCTTCGCGCCAGCTGAAGGTTCATGAAAAGAAGTACCCTGTGCACGACTTGGAGTTGGCGGCGATAGTTCATGCTTTGAAGATATGGCGGCATTATTTGTATGGTGTATCTTGTGAGGTCTATACTGACCACCGCAGCCTGCAGTACTTGCTTAAATAGAGGGACCTTAATTTGAGGCAGCAGAGATGGCTTGAGTTGTTAAAGGACTATGATCTCACTATTCTGTATCACCCAGGCAAGGCGAATATAATAGCAGATGCTTTGAGCAGGCGAGCAACGAGTATGGGTAGTTTGGACTATATTGCAGCGGAGGAGAGACCTCTAGCCTTGGACATTCAGTCCTTGGCCAATCGCCTGGTGAGATTGGACCTTTTAGAGCCTCGTCGAGTTCTGGCTCATGTGATTGCTCAGTCTTCATTATTGGGAGAGATTAAGGCTCGATAGTTTGATGATCCACGTCTGGCAGAGCTTTAGGATACGGTGGTCCAGGGCAGGGCCAAGGAGATTACCTTAGGCGAGGATGGGGTTCTGAGACTCCAGGGCTGATTGTGTGTTCCTGATGTTGATGGCCTGAGGGAGAAGATTCTAGCAGAGGCGCACAGTTCTCGGTATTCAGTTCATCCAGGAGCGACGGAGATGTATCGTGATTTGAAGCAGCATTTCTGGTGGAGGCGGATGAAGAAGGATATTGTTCAGTATGTGGCCAGGTGTCTAAATTGTCAGCAGGTTAAGTACGAGCATCAGAGGCCAGGAGGCTTTTCCAGCAGATGCCCATTCCTGAGTTGAAATGGGAGCGCATCACCATGGACTTCGTGGTTAGGTTGCCTCGGACTTTGCGGAAGGTTGATGCGGTTTGGGTCATGGTGGATAGATTGACCAAATCAATGCATTTCATTCCCGTGGCTACTACTTATACTACAGAGAGGTTGGCTCAGATTTACCTTCGAGAGATATTCCGGTTGCATGGTGTACCAGTGTCTATCATTTCGGATCGAGGTCCTCAGTTCACTTCGCACTTCTGGAGAGATTTGCACAATGATATGGGTACTTAGATAGACCTCAGTTCAGCATTTCACCCTGAGACTGATGGCCAGTCAGAGCGTACAGTTCAGATTTTAGAGGATATGCTCAGGGCTTGTGTGATTGATTTCGGGGGTCAGTGGGACCAGTTCTTGCCTTTGGCGGAGTTTGCATATAATACTAGTTATCAGTCTAGCATAGAGATGGCTCCATTCGAGGCTTTATATGGTCGACGATGTCGTTCTCCGATTGGGTGGTTTGAGCCTGGGGAGGCCTAGTTATATGGCACAGATCTGGTGAGAGATGCTTTAGAGAAGGGGAAGATTATTCAGGAGAGGCTCCGCACATCACAGTCTAGGTAGAAAATCTACGTAGATCAGCGGGCACGTGATATAGCATTTATGGAGAGAGATAAGGTTATGTTGAAGGTTTCTCCGATGAAGGGCGTCATGAGATTTGGGAAGAAGGGCAAGCTGAGTCCCAAGTTTATAGGCCCTTTCGAGGTGTTGAGGCGGATCGGAGAGGTTGCCTATGAGCTTGCTTTACCTCCAGCCTTATCAGAAGTTCATCCAGTTTTTCACGTATCCATACTTCAGAGGTATAACGCCGACTTCTCGCATGTGGTTGATTTCAGCACCATTCAATTAGATAAGAAGTTGGGCTACGAGGAGGAGCCAGTTGCTATTATTGATAGGCAGGACCGCCAGTTGAGGTCCAAGATAGTTTCTACGGTTAAGGTCCAGTGGAGGGGCCAACCAGTCGATGAGGTGACATGGGAGTCCGAGGAGGACATGCAGAGCAGGTATCCACAGCTATTCAGCACTTCAGGTACGATGCTACTTCCGTTCGAGGACGAACGTTTGTTTTAGAGGGGGAGATTGTGATGTCCCAAAAGGGTCATCTTATGAAATTTAATTATGATTGTGTTCCGAGGCACCGAAAGCCTCCATCAATCTCACCTCGATGTGCGTGCATAGCCCGGGCGCGTAGCCAGGAAGCCTTTATGTGGAAACTTGATAAAGAGTTGAATTTATGATAATTAATTAAATAAAGTTGACTTTGGTCAACATTTTTGGTAAAAGGACCCGGATCCGTGATCTGACGGTCCCCGAAGGTCCGTAGATAAATATGGGACTTGGGCGTATGCCCGGAATCGAATTCCGAGGACCCAAGTCCGAGAAATGAATTTTTAAAGAAAATTGTTTTCTGAAAATAATAAAAGCTTATAAAAATGAACCTTGATGTTAAACCTGTGCTGCCGGTCCCGTATTATGGGTCCGGAGCCCAGAACAGGTTCAATATGTGTTATTTAAGTTATCTGTGAAATTTGGTAAGAAACGGACTTGATTTGACGGGTTTCGGATCAAAATGGGAAATTTAGAGTTAGTGAAGTTTTGAGAATTTTCATAGAACTTGAAATTTGGCTTGGAATGTGATTTTATGCTACCGAGGTCCGAATGCAATTCCGAGATCGGGAATAGTTCCGTTATGTCATTTGTGACTTGTCTGCAAAACTTGAAGTCATTTCGAGTAGTATAGACCCGTTCGGCGCATTGAAGTGAATTCTAGAATTTCTTAAGTTCTTAAGTTGATTCAATTTGGTTTTGGGGTTGAATTTTGAGTTTCTTCGTTGTTTTTCATGTCCCGAAAGTTCGAGCGGGTCCGTATCATGAATATAGACTTGTTGGTGTCTTTGAACGGGGTCCCGAGGGGCTCGGATGAGTTTCGGACCCCTCGAAGTTAATCCCAAAACACTAGAATATTTCTATCTGGTTTCCTTCTCTGCGATCGCAGGAGGTGGGTTGCGATTGCGGAGAAGGATTTTGCTGGGCTACTGGTTGTTCTCAGTGATCGCAGCCTTCCCCTTGCAATCGCATAGGTCTGGGTTCCAAAGCTTCGCGATCGCAGTCCTTTCTCGCGATCGCACTGAGTCACAACTGGGCCGGGTAACTTTGTTCTTCGCGATCGCAAGACCTCTGCCGCGATCGTAGAGGTCAGGGGAGTTGGTCTTCGTGATCGCAGGCCTCGGGTCGCGATCGCATAGAAGCTGCAACTGGGCAGACTCTTTTAAAACCGGGACTTAGCCAAATTCTTCATTCCCATCTTCTTCCTCAAGGTTTTAGAGAGCATTTCAAGAGGGTTTCCCACCAATATCATCAGGGCAAGTTAATTCCTTAGTTTTCATGATTCTAATATCAATTCCTTATGAAATTCTCTTCTAATTAACCTAAAAATTCATAGAAATTGATAGATATTTAGGGATTTTGGGAAAATTATGAATTACTCATTGTGTCAATGAATTCTAGCAAAAACTTGCATAATTACAATCCTTAGACTTCGGGTAATGGGTTCCTTCAAGAATTTTTGAAATCCGAACATGTGGGCCCTGGGTCGAATTTTCGAAAATCGTCAAGAATGCTAAATTTTGGAATTTCTTGTTAATTCTCCTTCTTTGGACTTTTTGAAATTGATTCAATTATACCATGTTTGGCTAGTTGTGAGCCGTCGAGAGTAGATTTCGGAGATTCGGGCGCATCCTTGATCCGAGAGGTGATATCGTCACGAGGTGAGTCTCCTTTCTAACCTTGTAAGAGGGAAATTGTCCCCATAGGTGTTCTATGTGTTGTAGGTTTGTATTTTGGGGCTACGTGCGTACCTTGTGACGAGAGTCCGAACGTAGCGACTACTATTGTTATGTCCGGGTAGTGTAGGACCACAACATGCCACGTATTCTGCCTTAAATTGAAGTATATGCTTAAATTCATGCTTGATATACTACGGTCTCCCTGAGCTTTCATTTACTTAATAATTGGGGAGGATCGTGATGAATTGAACTTTACATTTATGTGTGCATGATAGCCGCCTCGTAATTTACATTCCGCGAGCGGCATATGGTTTCCTTCACTCTTACAGGAGCGGGCCGTGCGCCACGGCGGATTTATAGTGCACTAACGGTATGGGCCGGTCGATCCCCGACAGTGCACAAGGATTTAATTGAGAATGCACTTATGGTACGGGCCGGTCGATCCCCGACAGTGCATGGACGAAGTTACATTATGATACAATGTGATTACATTGATAGACGCACTTACGGTACGGGCCGGTCGATCCCCGGCAGTGCGTAGTTGGACTCTTTGTAAGCATGCACTCATGGTACAGTTCGGTCGATCCCCGGTAGTGCATACCTCTTCTTGATATGATTACATTATAAGCATGCACTCATGGTACAGGCCGGTCGATCCCCGACATGGCATAGCTATTCTTCCTTCTGACTCTAGCCGGTTGCTTTACACTTATGTGCGCATGACTGTTTGGGGCTGAATTCCTGATTTATGATGTGACAGGTGGATGGGAAAAGAGACAGGGAAGTTGATACTGCTTTTGATATTTATTTGGAAACTCTGTATTTTCTTTACAATTGGGGTGCATTGATTACATGTCTACTGTTTTCCTTACATCCTGTTTTTCATTATTACTGTTGGACCTTAGTGAGTATCGAGTCGACCTCTCGTCACTACTTCTTCGAGATTAGACGGGATACTCACTGCGTACATATTTATATATGTACTCATACTGCACTCTCTTTTCTTCTGTACTTGACGGTACATGTCCGGAGGGTGGTATTTCGGAGTATCAAGCCGGGGCTAGGTATTGACTGACTGACTATACTTCACAGTGAGCTGCTCCTCTTGGCGACTTCCTGGCAGCACCCTGGAGTTTTCTTTTGTCATATTCTCTGTCTATTTCATTCAGACTGAGACTCTGTATATATTTTAGTCATTGTATATTCAGTAGTTTCCCGTGCCACTCGTGACACTAGTTCATGGCACACACGTAGTGAATATGTTGGGTTGTTGGCTGTACATATGTTATGCGACATGCCTATTGGTTGATTTTTCGCATTTGTAGTTTTATTTCACATCACCCGCCATTATTATGTTTATATCTGTTTAAAATTGGTTAAGAGATGAAATTTGTGTAACTGAAATGGTAACACTTAGTGTTTCTATATTGGCTGGCCTAACCTCGCTGTGGGGCGCCATCGCGACCTGAATCGAGACTTGGGTCGTGACATTAATTGTACCAACACACAAAATTATAAAAATATTGAATTTGACACACATAATTTTAATGTTAGTTTGGTGCCACTGGGCCTCAAAATATTGAGCCCGGAACCCATAGGTATATATATATATATATATATATATATATATTAAATTTGTACAATTAAATAATTTAAAATTTTGAATTTTAAGTATAAAACAAACACACAAAGTTATAAAAATATTGAATTTGACACACATAATNTTGTACAATTAAACAATTAAATAATTAAAAATTATGAATTTTAAGTATAAAACAAACACACAAATTTATAAAAATATTGAATTTGACACACATAATTACTAATGTTAATTTGGTGCCACTGGGCCTCAAAATATCGAGCCCGAAACTCATAGGTGTGTATATATATATAATTTGTACAATTAAACAATTAAGTTATTAAAAATTAAAAATTTAAATTATAAAACAAACACATAATTATTAATGATAGTTTAGTGCTACTGGGACTCAAATATCGAGCCTGGAACCCATATGTATAACTCTAAAAATTGTGTATATCAAAAAATTAATATTTAATTTACGGATTAAACATACAATTAATGTTGTTTTAATTTACAGTTGACGACATGGACACGCCCATACATCCCGGCCCTCGGACGTTGGATCTATTAGCCCTACAGCCTCAACATAGATCCGAGTTTATATGGGACGGACAGTTACTTACGCAGACTTTCCGCGCTAGGAGAGTGGATCACTTGTGGGACTTTTTGAGTGATAGAGTTCTACATCCACGTGTAGTCCATTACCTGGAGGAGATAGGATTATAGAGGATTATTAGGATCGGCCGGATACAGCTCGACTGGGCTTTGATCACGACGTTCATTGAGCGGTGACGACCGGAGACGCACACTTTCTACCCGCCCATAACCAATATGTTGAAAACACTTGATGGCATGTGAGCAAGGCATGTGGTAGATGGACCATTTCCCACAGGAGCATAACCTTGCTGATTCATTTACAATATGTACATTATTACCCCGATTATTATGGATAGCGGTGCGAACTTCAAAAATACCTCTTTCGTTATCATACTGCAAAAATGAATGCCAATGTGCTCGCCGTCTGTATTTCTAAAATCTCTGCATCGGCACTGGCATAAATTCAACACCCCTTTCCATCAATTCCGTTGCAGCTGCAGACCGTTCAACAAACCTCTCCGCCATCTGCTTGAACGACATTCGCACCATGGCTGTGACGGGCAATCCTCTTGCCGACTTCAATAAACCGTTGAAAGACTCTGACACGTTTGTAGTAAGAATTCCCCATCGTCTGCCACCATCCGCATGCAAAGTCCACTTTTCAGGGTGATGTCTCATTAACCAACAATAGGCTGCCTCGTCTTCTTGCCTGATAGATTCCATATGCCTCCGGAATTTATGTTGTTGGTGGTTCCGTTGCTTCCATCCACATCAAATCATGTAGAGACTTGTTGGGATATGCCTTCTGGAAATTGGCCTTAAAGTGCCTCACACAGTAATGGTGGTATGCATAATGTTCTTGCCATGCATGCAACTTCTCCACCGAACTTAATATACCACCGTGACGATCAGATATTAGAAATACCTGAATGCTGTTTAACAACGTGCTCTTTCAGGTGATTCAAAAATAGCGTCCATGTCTCTGTGCTTTCATTGGCACAAACAACAAAAACTAGAGGAAATATCTGTCCATTAGCATCCACTGCCACGGCTATCAATAGCTTGATATCGTACTTTCCATAGACATGAGTTTCGTCTATGGATATTACGGGCCGGCAATGCGAAAAACCATCAATTGCTGGCTTAAACACCCAGAACACGTAATTGAATATGTATTCTGGTGTTCCCGGACTCCTCTCAAGCTTCCATTCGACAACCGTCCCGGGGTTAAAGTGCTGCAGTGCGGCCATGTACTTTGGCAGAGATGCAAATGACTTATCTCAGTTACCATAGATAATTTCAAATGCTCGTTTGCGCCCGAGAAATGCCTTTCTTTTCGTAATGGTATGGCCATATTTTGGTGGACTGATGTAATGCACTCTTTGATTTTATACCTTATGGGCACTTCGAGGTGCGAAATAAGAACGAGAGAAATCAAGTCAATATCCAAGTTGTAGTGATTCCCGTTGAATGTGTCCATTTTGCATGTGTGGGTGGGAAAGTATTTACCCACTTTCCACAGACTTGTCTTCTTCTTGGTTGCACGCAACATCCAATTACATGGCCAAAACCACCTGCGTCAAATAGCCTTGTTGTCACGACCCAGAATCCTAATTCAGGTCGTGATGGCGCCCAACGACGGTGTTAGGCAAGCTAATATGAATTACACTAAGTGTTACCCTTCCCATTTGATTAAACAGTCAATATTTAACAATTTTAAACAGTTAAACATGATGATAGCTTGATATGAAAATAAAAGCATAACACTACATGGCCAAAACAAAGCATATGAATGCCTATACAACCCAAAACCTAGAAATATACACTACGCGTGTGCCAGGAACTAGTGTCACGAGTGTCATGGGCATACTAACGGATTATACAAAGGATAATGATATATACAACTCCACAGTATGGATGAAATAGACGGGGAAAATAACAAAAGTAAATGAAACTCCATGGTGCTGCTGGGGATCGCCAGAGGAAGCATCTCACCGTGAAGTCAAGACCACTAGCGCAGGGTCTATCTCCGGTACAATAACTAGAAGCACCGGACTCAGTACCTGTACAACTAAGTACAGAAGTGCAGCATGAGTACATATTAAATAAATATGTACCCAGTGAGTATCCCGCCTAATATCAAAGAAGTAGTGACGAGAGGTCGACTCGATACTCACTAAGGTCCAACAGTAATAACATATGATAGAATATAATGAAATACAGTAGGCATGTCAGGAAATAAGCAACAAGTACATGTCAAGAGCAGAAATCTAAACAACTACTGAATTAAGTAATAATGCACTTTCAAGGGTAGGACCACCGAAACGAAACAATAATCACCAAGTCTTAGATCCGCCGTGGAGTACGGCCCGCTCCCATAAGGTACCTTCTAAACACGCCGTGGCGTACGACCCGATCCCATATGTGTATAATACCTCTCAACTCTGCCGTGGCGTACGGCCCGATCCCATGTATATCACAAATACTTTTCAACTCTACCGTGGAGTACGGCCCGATCCCATATATATATTTCAAATACTTTTCAACTCTGCCATGGCGTACGGCCCGATCCCATATATATTACAAATACTTTTCAACTCTGCCGTGGCGTACGACCCGATCCCATATATATATTTTAAAACTTTTCAACCCTGCCGTGGCGTACGACCCGATCCCATATATATTACAAATACTTTTCAACTCTACCGTGGCGTATAGCCCGATCCCATATATGCATAATCACTCTCAAACCTGCCGTGGCGTACAGCCCGATCCCAATATCTTATAATACTTACTTTCAATAACAATTCCTTTCCATTTAACAATTTTTCATAGAGCCTCAGAGGAACAATACTATACAAAACATGATCTCATAATACATATGGCGTCACAATGAATCATATAAAGCATTACAAGGAAGCATATAAGGCATTACGAGGAAGCATATAAGGTATAATAGGCATTACGAGGAAGCATATAAGGCATGATGTGGGCCTAGCTACCCGGACATAACAATGATAGCCGCTACGTACAGACTCTCGTAACTTGGCGCGTACGTAGACCCCAAACAATTTACACATAGCATATACATCACCTATGGGGGAAATTCCGTCTTACAAGGTTAGAAAGGAGACTCTCCTCATGTCGAATCTACCCCTCGGACCTCAATTGCGCCCGAAACTCCGAACTCTACACCCGAGGACTCGCAACTAGTCAAAAGGTATACAATAATATTAATGCATGCACAATGCGGGAAATTATCCTAGTTATTCAATAAAATCGCTATTCTTGAAGAATTCCCAAATTCCAACCCCGGTCCCGCATGTTCAAATTCTGAAAATTATCGAAGGGATCACTTACCCATAGCCTAAGGATCATTAAGGTGCGATATCTACTTGAATTCATGACCTAGAATGGAAAATCATAAAATCCCCAAGAGCCCTAAAATTACTACCTAATTCTATGATTTTTGATAATTTAGTAGGGAATTTAACTAGGAATTGATGTTTGAAACTAGGAAAACCATGGAATTTACTTACCTCAATAGCAGTGGTGGAAGGTTCCTTGAAGAGCTCTTAAAGACTTGAGGAGGAAGATGAAAATGGAGGAAATATACTAAATCCCGTATTTAATAAAACTGCCCAGGGATTCCTTCACTGCGATCGCAACAAGGGCCCTGCGATCGCGATGGCCAACTGGCGAGACCTCTGGGATCGCAGCAGAGGTCCTGCGATCGCGAAGGCCAACTGGCCAGACCTCTGCGATCGCGAAGAGTAGCTGTGCCCGACCCTGACCTGGCACTATGCGATCGCGAGGATGGGGCTGCGATCGCGGAGGCTTGGAGTCCAGCCTTCCGCGATCGCGAAGAGGAAGCTGCAGCCCAGCCAAATTCCTTCTCCGCGATTGCAACCCACCTTCTGCGATCGCAGAGAAGGAAACCAGACAGCAAAAATCTGGTTTTTCCAACTTAGCTCCCGGGGGTCCAAAACTCACTCGAGCCCCTCGGGACCCCGTCCAAAAGCACCGGCAAGTCCTTATTCATGATATGGACTCGCTCAAACTTCCGGAACGCGAAACACAACAACGAAACTCAGAATTCAACCCCAAAACCAAATTGAATCAAGCTTAAGAACTTAAGATTCTAGAATTCATTACAACGCGCCGAACCGGCCTATACCACTCGGAATGATTTCAAATTTTGCAGACAAGTCATAAATAACATAACGGAACTATTCCCGATCTAGGAATTTTATTCGAACCTCGGTAACATAAAATCACATTCCAAACCAAATTTCTAATTCTATGAAAATCCTCAAAACTTCATTAACTCTAAATTTCCATTTTGATCCAAAACCCGTCAAATCAAGTCTGTTTCTTACCACATTTCACAGATAACTTAAATAACACATATTGAACCTGTTTCGGGCTCTAGAACCATAATACGAGCCCGACATCACAAGTTTCACATCGAGGTTCATTTTCATAAGCCTTTATCATTTTCAGAAAACAATTTTCTTTATTCATTTCTCGGACTTGGGTCCTCGGAATTTGATTTCGGGCATATGCCCAAGTCCCATATTTTCCTACGGACCTCCCAGGATTGCCAGATCATGGGTCCGGGTCTGTTTACCAAAAATGTTGACCAAAGTCAACTTTATTCAATTAATTATCATAAATTCAACTCTTTATCAAGTTTTCACATAAAGGCTTCCCGGCTACGCGCTCGGGCTACGCACGCACATCTAGGTGAGATTAACGGAGGCTTTCAGGGCCTCGGAACACAACCATAATTAAATTTACATAAGATGACCTTTTGGGTCATCACAATCTCCCCCTCTTAAACAAACGTTCGTCCTCGAACAGACGTAGAATCGTACCTGAAGTGCAGAATAGCTGCGGATACCTGCTCCGCATGTCCTCCTCGGACTCCCAAGTCGCCTCATTGACTTGTTGGCCCCTCCACTGGACCTTTACGACAGGAATTATCTTAGACCTCAACTGGCGGTCCTGCCTATCAATAATAGCAACTGGCTCCTCCTCGAAGCCCAACTTCTCATCTAACTGAATAGTGCTGAAATCAATCACGTGAGAGAAATCAGCATGATATCTCCGGAGCATGGATATATGAAATACCGGATGAACTTCTGATAAGGCGGGAGGTAAAGAGAGCTCATAAGCAACCTCCCCGACTCGCCTCAACACCTCAAAAGGGCCTATAAACCTGGGGCTCAACTTGCCCTTCTTCCCAAATCTCATAATGCCCTTCGTTGGCGAAACCTTACCTTATCTCCCTCCATAAATGCTACATCACGCACCCGCTGATCTGCGTAGCTCTTCTGTCTGGAATGAGCTGTGCAGAGTCTCTCCTGAATAATCTTCACCCTATCCAAGGCATCTCTCACCAGATCTGTGCCACATAACTTGGCCTCGCAAGGCTCCAACCACCCGATAGGAGAACGACATCGCCGACCATATAAAGCCTCGAATGGAGCCATCTCAATGTTGGACTGATAACTGTTATTGTATGCAAACTCCGCCAAAGGCAAGAATTGGTCCCACTGACCGCCAAAATCAATCACACAATCCCTGAGCATATCCTCCAAAATCTGAACTGTACGCTCCGACTGACCATCAGTCTGAGGGTGAAATGCTGAGCTGAGATCTATCTGAGTGCCCATCTCACTGTGAAATGCTCTCCAGAAGTGTGAGGTGAACTGAGGACCTCGATCTGATATAATGGACACCGGCACACCGTGCAACCGGACTATCTCTCGAATGTAAATGTGAGCCAGCCTCTCTGTAGTATAAGTCGTAGCCACAGGAATAAAATGCGCCGATTTGGTTAATTTATCCACAATGACCCAAACCGCGTCAACCTTCCGCAAAGTCCGAGGCAACCCAAC
>ML242442.1:35626-51851 GCA_005239495.1 Nicotiana undulata | reverse complement strand
TGGACACGGGATAAAAAGGTACGGTCAATACAAGGAATTAGCCGCGGAAATATCATCAAAGAAGAAGAGACACGGACATAACGAATCCGGATGCAATAATAGGCCGATTCGAAGATCAACAATCAATATCTTGTACGTTATGTAACTCCTAAAATAACAGTTACTATTCATCATTGTAACACCTCATAAATGTAATAATTAAGCATTAAATAGGCTATCATGACAGAAATACAAACGTTGTACTAGGAGAACATCCCTATAAAAGGGATAGAAAATGTAACAAACGGGACCATCTGATTTCGGGAATACTAAGCTATTTTATTCTTTTCATATTGCTCTAAAAATTATTGCTACTTTATTCTTTATTTTACTAATTCGATTATCAGTAACCCGAGTTTATCCTAAATTAAGCTTTTGTCAAAAGATCTTATTTTTTTTATTAAACAAATTGGTTCCATTACCGGGAATCTACTTCGCTACCAATTGATATCCTTAAAATCATGTCGAATCTCAACAACAACAACGTCAACAATAATGACGATAAGAACCAGCAAATAAGTGAAACCCCAGTTTCGACTTCTCCTCGAGGAACTCCACGAGCTTCGAGGGAACCATCTCCTGAAAGAGCTAACAATCGTAACAATAATGAATAACCGGTGGAATCAGATCAAATAAGGCAAATGATTGCTGAATACGTGGGATAGGCTTTGCGAGAATTTGCAAGAGGATTACCACAAGTACCTCTAGTACCACCAACACAGCCTCTGAATAATACAATTTTAGTAGAAGATTTGCAAGCGGGGTTAATAGATCCAGCCAGGGATGAAACTCTCAATACACTTCCTGAAACACGACCAGGTACGACTAATAATTTAGAATTACAAAATTTATTATTAACCATGCAGAAGCAGATGAAAGAACAAAACGATCGCATCGAGCAAATCCCTGGTGTTCCACCTATTATCAAAGGAATTGACGTTGATAGATACTCTCAACAACCTTGGAAGCCAAGTGCAGCTTCATTACTTATACCCAAGAAGTTTAGAATGCCTGATATCCCAAAATACGACGGAACAACCGACCCACGTGACCACGTTACTGCTTTTACCACTGGAGTAAAAGGCAATGATTTGACAAAAGAGGAAATAAAATCAGTCCTTGTCAAAAAATTTGGAGAAACACTCACGAAAGGAGCCTTAACCTGGTATTTTCTTCTCCCTGAAAACTCTATAAATTCTTTTGCTGAACTTGCAGATTCGTTTATAAAAGCACATTCTGATGCACAAAAAGTTGAAAAACGAATGGAAGATATATTCAAGATAAAGCAAGGAGACAAGGAATTGCTCCGCGAGTTTGTAGACAGGTTTCAAAGGGAAAGAATGCAACTACCAAGGGTGCCTGACAACTGGGCAGCCATGGCATTCACAAGCAACTTGAACGAGAAAAGTTCAGAAGCCACGAGACGACTCAAAGAGAGTCTAAGAGAATTCCCAGCCACGACATGGAATGATGTGTACAACAGGTACAGTACTAAATTAAGGATTCAATATGATATAATCACACGATCAAAAGATGAAGAATATCACAAAACAAGGCTCCTAGAATCAGAGAAAAAGTCAGGTAAAAACAGGTATAATCCTTACTTAGGACCCTCGAGACGTGACCTGCGTCCCAAGTTCGAAAATACAAAACCTTCAGGAAGAGATATAAACTCATCCTCATCTAGATCCAGGAGAGATTGAGATGAATAATTCCGAGATATTACCCGAATTGTACACCATAACTTTAATGTAAGCAGCACTGAGCTCGTCTCAATACTAAGAAGTATGGGAGACAAATTTAAATGGCCGAAAGAAATGCGTTCTAATCCTAACAGGAGGAACCTCGATCAATGGTGTGAATTCCACAATGATCACGGCCATAGAACGACAGATGTAGATATTTACAAGGTGAAGTAGAACATCTATTAAAACAGGGCTATTTAACAGACTTGTTTAGTGATAAAGGTAAACAGGCATATATGAAGAACAAGCAGGAGCCACCGAAACCACCATCCCCAAAACGGACTGTTAATGTAATACATGGAGGAGAAGAAGGATAATCTGCCAGCTAACCTCAAAAGTCACAAACACCCACGGAAAGCGGGTTCGAGAAGAAATGAGGGAAGAACAAATATCTTTTGACGACGCAGACTTTTGTGGATTAATACTTCCACACAATGAAGCGCTGGTAATATCCTTACTCATTCATGACACAATGTTAAAAGGGTGTTGATTGATCCAGGCAGTTCAGTCAATATTATTTTGATGAAAGTCATATAAGAAATGCTAGTAGAAAACACAATGTTTCCAAAGGTTCGAGCCATATCTGGGTTCGACAATTCAACAGTGATAACTAAAGGTGAGATTGAACTCAACACTTACGCTGAGGGAGTCATCAAAAATGCAAAATTCCAAGTCATTAACACAGAAATGGCTTACAACGTCATCCTGGGAAGACCATGGATTCATGATATGAAAGCAGTCCCATCTACTTTACATCAAGTAATAAAATTCCCTTCCGAATGGGGAATAAGGCAGATCAGGGGTGATCAGCAAACCTCGAGGAATATTAATTCAATAACTCTTAACAATAAAAGAGATGCGGAAGAAACAACGAATTGTCAAACAGAGGCTCATCAACCAACATGTATGGAACAACCTTCTGATCAGTTACGTACCAAAAAAATAGATATTCTAATAGGTACGGAAGAGGATAATGACAAAAACAAATCCTGTAACCATCAAGAATGAGCCAGAACATGTGGACATAGACTCCAGACCAGATTTCATTCATGAATCAGAAGAAGAAGAACATATCAAAACAACTGGTGAAGAACTCGAGGTTGTTCCCATCTCAGAACAAAAGCCCGAAAGGAAACTTTACATTGGCGTAAAATTGTTAGAAAGATTAACTCCAGAACAAAAAGGTACGTTTGTCAATTATTTAAAGGCTAATGAGGATTATTTCGCATGGTCCCATTTGGATATGACAGGTATCCCACCAGAAGTGATGACTCACAAGTTAAACGAAGATCCATCGTTCGTACCTGTTAAACAAAAGAAACGAAAACAAGGATCTTTCAAAAATCAAGTGATCGATGAAGAAGTTCAAAAGCTTTTAAATATAGGGTCGATACGAGAGGTAAAGTATCCTGACTGGCTAGCTAACACCGTAGTAGTACCCAAAAATAACGGCAAATGGCGGGGATGTGCCGATTATACTGATTTAAATAAAGCATGTCCTAAAGATTCATTTCCCTTGCCACATATAGATCAAATGATCGATGCAACCGCGGGTCATGAATTGTTAAGCTTTTTAGATGCATATTCTGGTTATAACCAAATCAAAATGGACCCCTTGGATGAAGAAAAGACTTCCTTCATTACTAACCGGGGAACCTATTGTTATAATGTTATGCCCTTTGGGTTAAAAAATGCAGGTGCCACTTATCAAAGATAAGTGACAAAAATGTTCCAAGAACATTTGGGTAAAACAATGGAGGTTTACATCGACAATATGCTTGTGAAGTCAATACAATCATTAGATCATCTACAACATCTCTCTATCACTTTTTGATATTTTATGCAGGTACAATATGAAACTCAACCCAGAAAAATGTGCCTTCGGAGTACAATCTGGTAAGTTTTTGGGATTCCTTGTGTCTAACAGAGGAATAGAGGTAAATCCAGCACAAATAAAAGCTATAGAAGAAATACCTGAAATCTTGAGAAATAAAAAAGAAGTCCAAAGATTGACAGGAAGAATAGCAGCTCTAGGGAGATTTATTTCTAAGTCTTCCGAAAAAAGCTTTAAATTCTTTGCAGTTCTTAAAAAGCAAAATCAGTTCGAATGGACTGAAGAATGTCAACAGGCTTTAAAAGACTTGAAGGTCTACTTGTCAAAACCACCATTTCTATCAAAGCCAAAAGAAGGAGAAAGATTATACATCTACCTGGCTGTCTCAGAAATTGCCGTAAATGCAGTACTAGTAAGAGAAGAAAGAGGTAAACAATCTCCTATTTATTACATAAGTAAAACTTTACTAGATGCAGAGACTAGATATCCACATCTACAAAAATTAGCTTTAGCATTAATAATGGCATCAAGAAAATTGCGTTCTTATTTTCAATGTCATCAAATTACTGTCGTAACTTCATATCCTTTAAGGAATATTTTGCATAAACAAGAATTGTCAGGAAGAATAGCCAAATGGGCCTTAGAATTAAGTGAACATGATATAACATATCAACCTAGAACTGCAATTAAATCACAAATATTGGCCGACTTTGTAGCTGACTTTAGCAGTAACATTACTGCCGAAATAGAAAAGGAATTGCAACTTTTCAATGGGATAAACCCAGGTCAGTGGACCCTATTTACGGATGGCTCATCTAATATAAAAGGATCAGGATTAGGTATTGTCCTAATATCACCCACGGGTGAAAAGATACGACAAGCAATCAAATGCTATCCAATAACTATTAACGAAGTAGAGTACGAGGCTGTTATTGCAGGTTTAGAATTGGAAGAAGAGTTGTCAATTGAACAAATCAAAATCAACAGCGATTCCCAACTGGTGGTAAATCAAATACAGGGGACTTACATCGCTCGAGAAACTCGAATGCAACAGTACTTAGAAAAGGCACGAGAACTTATGAGACAGTTCAAAATGTGGGAAATAACACAAATACCTAGAGAGGAAAATGCTGAAGCAGATGCATTGGCCAACCTCGCAGCAGTTACGGATGTAACCAATAAAGACAACATTATCGTCATACACCTCTTCCATTCGACAGTCGATCACAACAAGAATGAGGTATCTTTCAATAATCTAACTTGGGATTGAAGAAACGAAATTCTTAACTTTTTGCAGAATGGTATCGTACCTGAAGACAAAAAGGCAGCTCAAGCACTTCTCCACAAAGCAACGAGATACTGTTTAGTTCACAGCACCTTGTATCGCAAAATGTTTGAAGGACCTCTAGCTAAGTGCCTCGGACCTAACCAGACGGAGTTCGTGATAAAAGAAGTCCATGAGGTCCACAGTGGAAATCACGCAGGTGCAAGATCTTTGGTAAGAACCTTAATCAGAGCAGGATATTATTGGCCCAAGATAGAAGAAGACGCAGAAAATTGCATATCAAAATGTGATAAATGTCAGCGGTTCGCTAATAAAATGCATCAACCAGCAGAATTGTTACATTCTATTATATCACCATGGCCCTTCATGAAATGGGGAATGGACATAGTAGGACCTCTTCCCTCAGCTAAAGGTCAGGTACGGTTCCTACTTGTACTTACTGATTACTTCACAAAATGGGTAGAAGCAGAAGCATTCAAACAGGTGAGGGAAAATGAGGTTAAGAATTTCTTATGGAGAAATATAATATGCCGGTTTAGAATTCCAAAGGAGATCATGTGTGACAATGGCCCACAATTTATAGGCTCTCAAATCACAGAATTCTTCGACAGCTAGAAAATCAAACGGATCACATCAACACTATATCATCCCGTAGCTAATGGACAAGCAGAATCCACGAACAAAATTATCGTCAATAATATAAAAAAACGGTTAGACAGAGCCAAAGGCAATTGGCCCGACGAATTACAGCGGTACTATGGGCATATAGGACTACGTCAAAAACAGTTACGGGAGAAAGTCCTTTTGCAATCGTTTATGGCTCTGAAGCATTAATACCTGTAGAAATTGGAGAACCAAGTCTTAGAGTAACGACAGCTACGGAAAAAACAAATGATGTCGAACTCCAAACCAATCTAGACCTGCTCGAATCACGAAGAGATGCGACCTTAATACGGATGGCAGCTCAAAAGCAAATCATAGAACGATACTACAACCGCAAAGCTCACCTCAGGTATTTCAAAATTGGGGACTTTGTACTTAAAAAGGTCTTCCAGTCAACAAAGGAAGCAGGAGCTGGTAAACTAAATCCAAATTGGGAAGGTCCTTATAAGGTCCGAGACATAGCAGGCAAAGACGCGTACGAGTTGGAAGCCATGGACGGCAGGATTCTACCAACAACTTGGAACACCATCCACCTGAAGAAGTACTATTCCTGAGGAAAAGAAGTACTCCCGGTCAGTTACCCCATGTTAGATTTTATCTTTGAATATTTAAAAACTTTATTAACTTTTTTAGATGACAGGCAAAAATCTAACCCATCACCAGATGATGACATTAGACCTGCAAAGACGCAAGGAAATAACATAATTCCCAATCTAGGGTTACACTTTCTGATGGATATTTTAAAGGGTTAAGCAGTCATCATCTAAAAAAATTATATACCTTCGAGTTCGTAATGTTTTCCTTTTTCAGGGAAATGACCACAAGGAAGGAATAATAAAGTGCTCGAGATCTCATTCTTCAATTCTCAAACACTTAAGGGATTATATAATATGGAAGGCCAAAAAGAAGCAAAGACTGTGAAGAAGTCAGAATGCTCGAGCCTAAAAAACCATTCACCCAACAAGTCAAGTGACACGAGCAAAAGAACTGAAGAGCGAAAGCTTACTCTAAAAACCCTCGAACCATGTTCAGGTTAGAAGGCAAAATATTAGCTACGAAGAAGAAATGTACATCTCTTATACAAAAAACTGTTACATCTAAAATAGTTAGGGATAGAAGATCATCATCATTGTACTTAGCCAAAACTGTTGTGATCCTGGAGGAACATCAGTTCGGCTTGACGAGGCTATCGTCGTTGCCCCAACAGTCGCAGAAGGATTTCCATTATCAATTGATATTTTCTCACTCTCAACAACAGAAAAATTCATTAAATGAAAAAAAACAGAAAAATAAATAGTATTGTAATTAATGATAAACAATACACTTAATAAATAAAAACCAAAATTTTTACATACTATCACAAAAAACGATGAAGCTTTTATGTTCTTCAAATCGTTTCTGAATTTTAATACTCTGATGAAGTTTTTATATCTTCAAATCATAATTAAAAAAATTCAAAAGGAGTAGAAAACCACACAAGTTTTAATGTCCAAAAACAGAATACAGATTATAATAAATAATTTCCTTAAGATTGTTAGTCAATCTGTATTACTATAATAAATAACGAAACAATAATCTTTCTGAAATAGAAAACAAAAATAGAAACAGAAAGTTAGCAGCAACAGAACGTCGAAATAATATCTAAAAAAATAATTTCGAAATAAATCGAACCCACTGAATGCACAATGCGTCCTTAAGGAAATTATTCCCCTCAAGTACCCGAGATGCTGATATATTATCCTCCCAAGATAGAACAACCTAATTCACCGGTGTATTGGTACCGAAAACCACGGTGTCGCGAACCACTCAATGGTAGTAAATCATACTAGAATAGATTTATATAGAAGAAGAAGAAGAAGTCTTGAAGTTCAGAAAATTCGTACGTAAATATCTGTGGAATCAAACGAATTTATAGCCAATGGAAGTAATGTTTCTGAAAGTTTACAACCCTTCAGAACAATCACTTATAAACAGGAGGGAAATTTAAACAAAAAACCGGGAAGAAAGTGAATCGGGTCACGCACGGAACCGGTTCGAGTTGGATATTTGGCTCCTAAGTCGAAGCCAAAGCCGAGCGAGCGACGCGACGACGGCACAGGCACGCGACTTACTTACTTTCCAACTCATTTAACATCAAGAGAAGTGCTTTCTCAATACAAGCATTCATTTTTCTTTCCACTGTCAATGAGGGACACTTACACTTTCCAAAGCAAAAGGGAACCTGTTCCCTCCATTTCCGATTTACCAATCTTTAATCCCAATAAATTCTTATATTTGGAATGGACAATAAAATTCAACATTCAGTTTTAAGTTCCCCGCCCCGATGTTCTAAAGATTCTTTACAGGATAAATATGTTAAAAGGGAGTATTATTTACACATAAAATGACAGAAACAACCCTTAATTGTATCATATGGACAAAATATGGTACAAATAGAGGAATTCAGAAAGTTGCCAGAGCAGAAAAGGTTAAACAAAAGGGAAATGAAGTGTGTCTATATCACTTTCACTTCAATCAATTAATTACATTCTACTCAATTTAGTTGGAATCGTTAAATGAGGATACTTTAATCCACCCACTTCCAACCAAATCAAAGCTAGCTTGTCATTTGAGAATAATAACAACAATAAATAATTTCTCTAATATAATTTTAGAAACCCAAGCCTTAGCTGTACTGCTGCCACCTAAGCACTTCCTATATGGTATCATGTTTAATATTCCACCCCCCAAAAAGCAAAATCAAGAAATAACTCCTATTTTATATGATACAGTTTAATTGGAAACAAAATTGTAAAAAAATTAAATATATATTCTAAAATAAATTATATATATTTATCTAACCATAAATTTTTTAATTGGATAAATTAAAAGTTAATTATTAATTTTTTCTATTTAAAAATATTCTTCTTTTTTCGGACAAGACACAAAAGGGAATTATTTATAAATTGGAAAAAAGTAAGTAGTTAGTAACTATTGGAATATTTACATTTGTTAATCTTTTTCCTTACCAAGACAAGATTAGCATTCTTACATAAACTATTATTTTACTCCATTAGTTGGAATCAATATATGAGGAAGTCAACCCAAGCACTTTCCAACCAAATCAAAGCTAGCTTGTCATTTGAGAATAAATTATACTGCCACCTAAGCACTTCCTATAAGGTACTCTGCTCGGTTCACAATAAGTGACTAATTTGTATGGGTACACCCATTAAAGAAATATAAAATTTTAGATAATAATAATTAATATGATTAAACTATCCTTAATTAAATGTTGCAGCATATTAATGTGAGGAGTAAAAGACTTTTTCGGGATACGTACATAAGGATAATTTTGAAAAAATAAATTAAATTTTTTCTTGATTATATAAATGACCACTTATTTTGGACCAAAATAAAAAGATAAATTAGTCACTTATTGTGGACCTGAGGGATTACAATATTTTAGTAGGCGTTTGGACATAAGAATTGTAAAATTCGAAAAAATGGTGAAATTTTTTTTCAAGTGAAAATGATATTTGAAATTTAGAGTTTTGTTTGGATATAAATTTCAGTTTATGTTGTTTTTGAAGTTTTGTGAGTGAAAATTTTGAAAAACAGTTTTTTGCAGTTTTTCAAATTAAAATTTTAAAATGCATCTTCAAGTAAAAATTATAAATTTTATGAACAAACACTGATTTCGATTTTTTTCTTCTTTTTTTTTGAAAAATTCATCAAATTTTATGTCCAAACGGCCACTTAATATCCCAACCCCGAGAACTCCAAAAGCAAAATCATGAAACAAGTTATCCTACTCTTTTTATCCTATTTTATATGATAGAGTGTAATTAGATAGAAAATTTAAAAAATATATTTTATGGTCTAAAATAAATTATATTATTTATATAACTATAAATTATTTCAAATGTATATATTAAATTATTTTTAAATTTAAAAAATATTATCTTTTTAGGAGAAGAGTTAAAAAGAAATTGCAATTTGGTATATTTACATGTGTTAATCTTTTTCCTTCCCAAGACAAAATTAGTATTCTTACAATAATAGTCCCATTTGGTCATATGCCTGTCAACTGAAAGTCAGTCTTTAAAGGCAAATTACAGAGTTCGTTCGTGTTGTGTGTAAAACTCCAATGGGGTGTTGGCACTCTTCTTTGAGCTCCAAAGACCCTACCTCCGACCACCGCCATGTTCATACCCACAAACCTCCTCGTTTCTCTAACGGCACCACCGCCGCTGCTCCCGCCGTGTCTGACGGCGGCGTACCTGCCTTCTCTGAGTTTTCATTAGCTGAGCTCAAAACAGCTACTAATAACTTCAGCTCCGAATTTATAGTTTCTGAAAGCGGCGAAAAGGCGCCGAATGTGGTTTACAAAGGTCGTCTACAGAATCGCCGGTGGATCGCTGTTAAGAAATTTACTAAATTAGCCTGGCCTGATCCTAAACAATTCGCGGTATTTTATGCCCTCTACTTCTGATTTTAATTTTTCTGTTTCCTATTAAATTATGTTTGATATGGCGAAAAATGTGTTTTTAGACATTGTTTTGCTTGATAATTTCAATATTCCAATGTTTGATTACCTTTATTCGGGGAAAAAGTGTTTATAAAAGTTTCCCCTACAAGTGGAAAAAATGGACTTCTTTTGGTATGAAAAAAATGTTTTTGTAGACAATTTTTTGCTTGATTAAATCATATTCCAATGTTTGATTACTTTGAATCGTGAAAAAAATGTGTTTTTAAAGGAGATGTATTTTTTCCGAAAAACGACTTCTTGAAGAATTACTGGTATGCAAAATAAAAATGTTTTGAAAATTATTTTGCATAGTTTGGCTGCCCTGAATTGAATAAAGATAATAACTTGGTTATGGAAAATGAGTTTGTTATAGCATTTTTCACAAAAAGTTTTCTTGTTTAACAAATGCACTCATATTTTTCTCCTTCTTTTGAGACTTTCTAATGGGGTTTTTGCTTTTTGGTTTGATGGTGTGTTGTAGGATGAAGCTTGGGGTGTTGGGAAGTTGAGACATAAAAGGGTCGCCAATTTGATAGGTTACTGCTGCGATGGTGATGAGAGACTGCTTGTAGCTGAATATATGCCCAACGATACACTTGCAAAACATCTGTTTCACTGTATGTTTATCTTGTTGCAAAGTTGTTAATTTTTTCACTTCTGTATTTATGCTGAGATTGGAACTTCAATGTTGATGCTCTTCTTTTGTAGATAAGAGAAACCACAAGATTATTTGATTGCTCACTGTTCGAAAGATCACAAGTTAACAGTTACTGCATCTGTTTAATAAGTGTTTGCAAAATATTGACTTGATTTTCTGGTTTATTAATCAACTAATGTCTTGGCTATTATCTCCTTAATAGCATTTGACTTGTTTAAAGGACAGAAGGGGTGTTTGGCATTTTATTGCAAATAGATGCTTTTTAGGGTTTCTCAACCACTAAGCCTATTAACAAACCTATCTACGGTTAACTAGTAGGACAGATTTCCTTATTTGGATTAAAATAGGAAAGAGGTATTTGGAGAGCTTCAGATTCGTGCTAATAAGTGTGTGTTTAGCTCTCTTAGCACACGTTTATGCTGTATGTTTTGCTTGCTTGAGTTGTTGTTACACCATCTTTTTTTGATAAAGAGATATTATAAATGGCATCAAGAAGATGCAGAAATATAGATACAGAAGATTTGTTAGCTCCGGTACAAAGAGTCCTATACTAATGTTAAAGAGCTAACAATGTCCAAAAAGTTGTCGGGGGATTTTTTTTTCTTGATGAAATAAGGTGTTTCATTAGCAAAAGGCATCAAGGAGATGCAAGTTACAAAAGTAATGAAATGCAGAGAAGAATAAAAATTTGTAGCTCCCTTTACAGTGTCAATCTAATACCAGGGAGCTAACAAAGTCCAAAAATTGGTCAGTGCTAGTTACAGAATCTAATTTAGTCCAACAAAAAGTTGTCGGGGGAATTGTTACCCCATCTTTTACAACTTGAATTGGACTTCTAGTTTTTGCATGCTTTGTATGGCTTAATGGTCAGTCCTGAATTTACATAATTTGTCCCTCATTTATCTGCTAAAGTATCTTAGAACTTATGGCTCCAGGGTTGCTTGTTTGCTTCTATGCAGGGGAAAATCAAACGCTTGAATGGGCTATGCGTTTAAGAGTGGCTTTATATATTGCTGAGGCATTGAATTATTGTAGCAGTGAAGGTCGACCATTATACCATGATTTGAACGCATATAGGGTTCTTTTCGATGAGGTGTTCTGCTGGACCTCTTCTTTTTTGAGCTTGAAATTTTTTTGTTCACTCCCTAGGGTGATAGCTATCCGATTTCATCCCCCTCCGCCCGGACAATTTAGTTTAGTGGGACTTTTATGGGTTATTTATGCGATGTTAACTTGGTACAATGTTTGGACAGAATGGCGATCCCCGTCTTTCTTGTTTTGGGCTGATGAAAAATAGCAGGGATGGTAAAAGTTACAGTACAAACCTTGCTTATACACCTCCTGAGTACTTAAGAAATGGTAAACTTTCCATTCTTTTTGTTTCCTTGCATTTGTTGCCAGTTTTATAATTTTTTCCTTTAAACATTATTTCCATATGTACAGTAACGATGTTAGATTTTGTGATAGTTGGGTCTTGGACCAAACTAACTGATATGTAATATGATTTATCATTGTTGGCTGGTGGGATTTTGAAAAAGAAACTAGTACACGCGTTATATATGAAGAAGCATGGAGTATTTTTGTTATCGGCTCATGAATGGATGAATATAAACCAAGATAAACGTCTTAAATCCTTGATGGACAGGATTAATCTTTGCTCCAATGGCATATGATAATTTCTCCAGATTATTTCAAATCCATAGCATAGAAGAAATTGTAGCCGTTATGCACCCAAGGGTGTGGCGTTGTGGTCAGTGAAGTCGGTTGGTTGAGAACCATGAGGTCTCAGGTTCAAATCATAGTGGAGGCAAAAAACACTAGGTGATTTCTTCCCATATGATTAAGCCTTGATGTACATAGTTATCCGGTACCCGTGCTTGTGCGACGTAGCAGGTATCCCGTGAAATTAGTCAAGGTACACGCAAGCTTATCTGAACGCCGTTGTTATTAAAAAAAGGAACTTGAAGCCGTTACTTCCTTTAAGATACGTATTCTGCTCCTCATTATTTGTTGAGGAGGAGCCCAAGGAAAAAGCAACAATGAATAAATTTTCAATTGATTTTTGGTGATGTTTGCAACTCTATCAATCGAATGTATAGGAAATTTTCTTTTAGTCTTTGACGGATAGTCTGTTGCCAAATGAATTGTTTATTTCTTATGGCAAGAACCTTGCTTGATAATCTGGAAGTATCTAGCATCATATAGCTGGAAGTTGATATTGGGGAGGGCTATGGTATCTTTTTCATAGCATCCTAGCTAAGGCAATGTGCTATCACTATCCGAGCGCCTAGAATTTTGTCACCTTTGAAAGTATGATCCTTCATTTTCGTGTACTTATCCTACCATCCCGTGCACTTATCTTCTTTTGTTAGATGTTGGGATGGGGTTTGAGAGGGGGAGGGGGAGGGGGAGGAGAGGATGCTGGAACTTATGTGGACGTAATCCTTTGTCAAATAAATAATATTGCCAGAGATCGTTATGGACTTGCATGAGGGATTTTGTTGATATCTCCGTGTTCTATATTATCATTTCAGTATCTAAGTGCTATAAGGAGATGAAAAGTTCTTGTTAAACTGTCATATCTTTTGCAGGGAGAGTTACTCCAGAAAGTGTTGTTTTCAGTTTTGGGACAGTCCTCTTGGACCTCCTAAGTGGAAAGCATATCCCTCCTGGCCATGTAAGCTTCTAAATTCCTTTCATGTTTGATGAGTAAGTTAAATACATTCCTATAATGTTATGTTGGTGGTCCTACCGCATGACGTCCCCATTTAGATTTCTCTAGTTCTCTTTTATGAAATAAGAAAAACATGTTAGAGAGAAGATTGTTGTTTGAGGGCTTTTGTGGGACCTTGAGGTTCAAATTTCAAAGAAGTATTTGGGCTAAGATGGGTACTGATTTCGAGAATGAAAGATTTATGGGAATAAATATGCATAAGGCTGTTTGCCTGTTTGGTACCTGTGAACTGTGAAGTGAATAATACACTGGGAACTCAAACCGGAATTCCCTAGGAACAACTGCCTGAGGTGATGCTTCATGAACACTGAAGAAACAACAAAAGGACTCAAAAAATTTCAATTGTAAATCTTTCACCAGCATTAAACTGAAATGTTATATGGGTACTTGCGAGCTACCAGCTTCAGGATTCCCAGTGGGATTACGTGAAATGGGTATCCAAAATGACTTTGACTCTAGTACCTGGCAGCAATATAAAATCAAAATTGTAACTTAAAGTAAACCTAACTAAAACATTCTTCAGGTTTTTCCTGAATAGAAATAAGGATCTTTTATTTCTCCCTCTTGTCAAGAAATCCCTGCTGCCAAGAAACTGTCCAGGCCCCTCTTCTTCTAGCCACTATTGCTAGGCATACTCCCTAATCAACTTATGCATCCAAAGTGTAGTGTAAAAATCTATCCCAGCTCTCTCACGTACTCGGTAATGGACAAAATGCACAAATCACTGCGGCTAAAAGAATCATAAGCTGCATGGAATTGTCAAAAGGATCATCGAAGATTGGGGGAATGACATCAGTGCTGCTCAATGCCCTTGTTGTTCTCCAGTAGAATGTTCAGGAGGAAAGGCGCAGTAATGCATACACCAACTAAGCCTAAATCCTAATCAGCAATATAAATCCTCTATCTACTCCGCTCTGCTTGAACCTGTTCTTTTTTTTTTAATAGTTTTTTCATCACATCAGGTACTGATGTAGCATGTGCCTTAGAGAGCACGTTCCAAAACATTCTTTATCTTCCTCTTTAATTTGTTTAGTTTTATGTTGGAATAAACTTAGCAGAATATCTTTACTCTAATCTGGGTGCAGCATCATCATGGAGTAAGTTGGTATTTATGATCTTATTCTATTTTAGGGAAGTATACCTAGTGTAGCGTAATCAATGTGAGCGCACCTTTCCCATCCTTGGTGGGTAGGTTTGTCCAACATCTGTGCTTGTGGGCTATAGCAACTTGTCCTGTGGATTAGTTGTGGTATGCTCAAGTTGACACGGACTCTAGATAAATTCTACAACAACATCAATATACTCAGTATTATACCATATGGTGAGGTCTAGGGAGAATAGTACACAGACCTTACTCCTACCTTGTGAAGATATAGAGACTGTTTCCAATATACCCTCGGCTCGGTAAAGCATAAGCACCACATTAGTGAAAAGGTAGACAAGAAGGGACAACACCAAGAAGCCATGTAAAAGTAGCATAAAAACAAGATATACACTCGGGTAAATTTTGTTTTCCAAAAAAGGAGGAAGAAAAAGTTAAAAGTAATACCAAGTAACATTCTTTTTTCAACCACTTCAGTTGAATAGGAATGGTCTTTTGGTTGCAGAAACAATCTCTGCTATTTGGATTGTTGGAGATAATCAAATTGTCTATTTTATAATAACAGGGTGATATATATCGAACTATTTTACCAAATCATTGATGTATCTTTTCCTTTTTCATTTTTGCGCCCCCTTCCCCAAAATAATAAGCTAACTTTAGAATATACATTGGCTTTGTGACTCATTACAAATATTACCGATCTTTGTGACAGGCCTTTTGATCTGACTTGGCTTTTTACTTTTATATTGATCAACAAAAAGGGTCCATATGGTGTGTGGAATTCATGTGTCTCTAGTTACCTTAACTTGCCCATTTCCATGCAAATGCTGTCACAACTAATCACGGGCAAGGCATGTAATTTTACAAGTTTGGACAAATATTTATAGTGAGAAGGCTGCCCGAAAGACCGTAGAGATCTCCCCCCCCCCTTCCCTACCAAACCAACAAAATAATCATTTTGCTCTTTGGAGATTCTCAATTTTATTTGAGATCTATCATTGTGGCCTTTAGTGCTCTAAAACATTTATTTGCTTCCATTCCTTGGGAACTTCGCTATCCATCTGGTGAAATTGGGATATTAGAGGTTTCAAACTGAGTTCTGACTCCCTTGTTTGAGCTTAAGATTATTGAAACCTCATTTACATACTTACACCAATGTCTTCATTTTCAGATTACTGAGTAGAAGTACATGATTTATTAATTATTAGCTGGAGCTAGTGTCGTCTTTACAAAGAAACACATGGAAATCTTGAAAACAGTCTGCTGGAAGTTTTTGAAGTTGGATTACTGCATAAGTGGATAACTAAAACCATTATTATGTTTATAATAATTTAGGTTGCGCTGATTGTGGAATTCGCTAAAATCAAATTTATTCAAATGTGGTCTAGAGCCTGCCGATTTTATCATGTTCTTCCAGTGCTGGACAAAAATTAGCAAGACACTTGCACATTAGACCAGGAAGAACAGGAGTTTGGAGCTGTATTATATAAGCATGTTTCACCTTGGATTTTATCTACCTTCGCCTCATTCTTCTGAAATTAAGAAGAGCAATACATATAATGTTAACTTTGTCGTATAATATATGCCTTTGCCTTTTCCCCGAAGAGGAGCTTTTCTACTTTGGCACAGGTGTCTAATCAGTATTTTACTCTTCC